>OV839569.1:48349715-48453830 GCA_929447395.1 Epistrophe grossulariae
GGTCATCCTCATGAAAAGATGTTGGATCGCGATGGTCTTTTCCAGAAATATTATGTCCATGTGATGTCGTTTCGAGAATTGTGTCACCTACTTGCACGAGTTTCTTCGTGTCTTCGCTTTTGAAAGCCGGAAAAATAGCTTGATCTTCTGCTGGTAAACGCTGTAGCCAGATGTTTTTTAGGAATTCTTCTCCAACTTAATTTCCAGCCAGGCCTTTTAGCTCGTTGAAAAGTTGAGATGGTTTTTTATCGCCCAAGTCTACATCTGACAAGAGTTTTCTCATATTCTTGCCTTCGGAGTCTGAAAAACAATCGATTGAAGCTTTTTTTAAATTATGTATCATATTTTCCGATTGACGGGGGCTGTAACATAGCATCGCTGACTTGCGAGAATACTTTTCCTTCAATTGATCCAGCAACGGCATTGAATCGTGCAGAGTCTGAAGTTATCCGACATGTGGCAAACTGGGCCTCGATACTCGCGAACCAGATTTCAGGCATTTCGTCCAAAAGGGAGAAATTTTGGTTGCTACCCGCATTACCTCGTTTTCACTAGCGAATACTTGACCTGAAGTGTTGCAGTGTGCCGCGTTTGGGATTCCACCACTGGTGCCATTGGTACTAATGCCGTCGTTGACACCACCGCTGTTAGGAAGTATATTGCCTCCACCACCCTTTTTTTGTTTATTGTTCTCGTCGTCAGACATTATACTATTTTTGTTATAAAATAACAATCTATATAAATAAAAATGTAAATGTACGTTTGTTCCTTTCCGCTAATCTCCGAAAGTTCTTCACCGATTGCTTTGAAATTTTGACACAATGTTGCATTCAAATACGAGCGGGTTTATACATACCTAAAATAAGAAAAAAACAGTGGGATATGTTGGACAAAAAAAATCTCAGTTTTTTTCTCAAAAAAAATTGATAACAAAAATTTTAAATTCATTTCTTCAAGGAAAAGAAATGACAGTGACAGTGACAGTGACAGATGACAGATGACAAATGACAAATGACAGATGACAGATGACATGACAGATGACAGATAACAGATGACAGATGAAAGATAACAGATGACAGATAACAGATGACAGAGGACAGATGATGACAGATGGTGACACATGATGACAGATGATGACAGATAATGACAGATGACAGATGACATATGACCGATGATACGATAGATGACAGATGATAAAAGATAGATGACAGACGACACAGATGACACAGATGATAGATGACAAAACAAATACGAAATAATCGTGTACCGGGAGACGGATGCAATCCCGAAATTTTGAATCCGGAAAGCCCAAAATCCAGAATCCCGAAAACCCAGAGCCTCGAAAATCCAAAATCCCGAAAACGTAGAATCAAATTTTTCATTTAAATAATTTTTTGGGATTTTGGGTTTTCCGGGATTCTGGGTTTTCGGGATTTTGGGTTTTCGGGATTTCGGTTTTCGGGATTCTGACCCCAACCCTCGAGTACCATGTCGTTTAAAGGTTAGTACGGTTTATTATTTCTTATTTCGTTAGGTATGTATTTAAAATTTTGGTTTCTTTTATTACATCAGTTTTATATTTATATTGTTTTCTTTTTTTAAAACAATAAAATTAGAAAAAAAATAATGGATTCATATGAATAAAAAAACAATGCAAGCAATAAAAAAATTTGAATAAAAAAATATTTAAATGGCCATTAAAATTGAAATCAATGAAGGTAAAACTGATTGTACAGACTTGTATAGAATGTTAATTAATTTATTTTTTGATTCAAGATTAGGAAAAGAAGAAAAAACAATAGACAAAATTATAAGTGATAAAGAACAACAAAATGTGTTACAAATTCAAAATTTTTTTTCGTATTAATTTAAATAACGCCCAGCGAAGCGGGCGGGATAACAGCTAGTTATTTAAAAAAATGAAATAGTAAGGCAATTAATATTATGTCAGTAGAATTTTTTTACGCGGTAATTTTTTGGAGGTCACCAATTGTAGATGTATGCACATATGTCGATGGTTTAACGAGACCGTTACAATTAAAAGACGACCGTCCTTCTTAACATCTACTTTAATAATAATATTAATTACTTCTGGTTTTGCTTCAATACAAGTAAACTTTGTACATAATAAATTAAATATCTTAATGTATTTAAGATAAGTACAGTAGGAACAAAAATCATTTAAAATAATATACCTATGGAAATTATTAACAGCACGTTTACATTTAATTTTATGTGATTTATGAAATTTATGATGATTTGGTGGGTCCCCACAAGTTAAAGGTTTTACTTTTCTATGTAGTTGAAGTTGATAACTTCAATATTTTGCATGAGTGTAGGAGGTTCAATCGTTCCTCCTATGTTCATCCGAGGAAAAGAGACAATCCCCAGTTAATGAAAGGTGCGCAACCAGGCTCCATAATCCATATATGCAAATGATCCATCCGGATGGGTGCAAACTAACTTATTTACAAAATGGTTCAAACACTTTTTGGAATCAGTCAAACCATCCTCATCATCACCGGTGCTGCATATAATGGATGGGCATGCAAGTCATACCCAGGAACATAGAGATTGTGGACCTTGCAAGAACAAATCATGTGCACATTCTATCGATTCCTCCGCATTCGAGCCATAAAATACAGCCGATTGACAAGACCTTTATGGGACTCTTAAAAAAGTACTTGACTGAGGAAATTCGGCGATGGGTCATCAATAACGCAAAAGTCTTAACACACGGTCGAGCCTTCCTTAAGACTCAAACTGGAGAGATCGCAGTTAATGGTTTTTCGACAGGAATATGCCCATTTGAAATATCTTTCAAAACCATGATTTTTTGGCATCAGAAGAAGTTGATATAACAGAATCTCAACCTAATCTCAACCTTGCGCCTACCAAACCATGTGATATTGAGGGGGAGTTTCAGGTGGAGTCATCAACTGCAGCTGGAATAAGATCTATCTCGGAAATAATGAAATCCAGACCAAAACCTCAAACTTTTGGTGAAACAGACTCAAATATTGAACAATCGAAACATACAGATGAACCGGAATCGCAGCCCTCGGGAACTATTTCTATTTTCTTTAAAACCATTAACGACCTTTTATACTCCATATGAAATTTCCCCTATTCCTGTCCGGATTAAAAGAAACTTCGAATCGTGGACGAAAACGAGGAAAATCGGAGATAATTTCTTCGTCACCTTACAAATGGTCTCTAGAAGAATCAATTCAGTTAAAGGATGAGAAGGAAAAGAAACTTAAGAAGAAGGTAGAAATATTATCACGACCTTAATGTTATAATTTTAATGCATCTTAAACTTTAATTTTAGAAGGTTCTTAAGAATCTGTTGTTGGGAGGCGTTTCAAAACGAAACGAGTTCGCAAAAATTCTTCTTCATCAGAAAGCAATGAAAGTAATTTCATTCCAGAGGATGATTCCGACCCAAGTCCCGATAGAAGTAATCAGGCAGCTGCTAAATGCATCTATTGCTTGAGCTTATTCTCTGGTAAGGGAGGCGAAACTTGGGTACAATGTGTTGTGTGTACAATGTGGGCACATGAAGACTGCTCAAGCAAAGAAAAAGAATACTTTATATGTGAATTTTGCTGTTAAAATGACTCAAAAAACATTGCGTTAAATATTACCCACCCATATTTAACAATAGGTGGGCCATATTGGCCGCAATTTTTCAAAAATGAATTATGAAGTTCCTTTAAGTTATTGTTTTTAACTTTTTGTTATGTTTCTTTTTTTAGTTTAAGTTTCTAAAGACTGAAATAAAAATTTTTTGTAAGACTATTTAAAAAACAAAATAAATGAATTAGACTTAAAAGACTATGGACAAAATGGTTTTATTTAAAAAAATGTTAAGGGTAAGCCACAATTGCCGCACTTACTCTATGTATAAGTTTTAAAATTGGGAAAGGTAATGGATTGGGCTTTTTTCAGTTAAAATTTCAAGCATGAGTTTTGGACATAATTTTACTTTTTTGTATAAATCTAGTCGGCCAGAGAAACTGACCCAGCTCTGCCCCGGACGACCTTCAAAATATGAATGGTAAAAGTTTTTCCTATAATTTGATATAGATTTCATCCTGTATATCGATGGGTAGTAATCCCCCTAAAAAATGACCTTCTTTTTTGGTCGGGATATCGAGTGGAAGACCAAGCGTTTTTATATTACCTAGTGATTATCTAACGGTTTATAAGTAAAATTTTTTTTATGTCGATGAGTGGGATTTTTGTATTGCCGCCTTCCGCTCTAAAAGCTTTTATTAAAACAAACTTCAGTTTTATTTATTTATTTTTGTCTTATTTTGTTCGTAAAGCCGTACTCTATGGAATTTGCATACAAAAGTGACGCTAAGTTCACTGGTATGAAATTCACAACAAGAAATGAGTACCAAAATATGAACCGGTTCAGGGTTCTCCAATCAATTTCACGCGAAATGTTCATTTCCCAACGTACGATCACTATGAAAACAGTAGTTTGGTTACCTTGATAAAGTGATAAATTCATTGGAGTAATTTGATACCTATACATGGATACGCATATTTATCAGGATCTGTATTAAATGCCATTGAAATTAGTTAATGCAAATGAAACTTTTTTCATTTAAAATTTTTTTAACCCATCGAATGTTAGATAATGTGTAATGTTTTTGATTTCACATTTTTTTTTTTTTTTTTTGTAGGGGACATACATATATGTAAGTAAAACAATTACATGCTTATTTAAAACTATAAAATGGAATGCAGTTTTAACTGAAACGGTAAAATCTTTCAAATATTTTGCGGTTTTAATATTATATGTAGGTATCTATGTATTTCAATTAAAAATTATTCTGCAGCATAAAAACTTTGGATGAAATATGTTACAACAAACGATATGAGTTATTCTTGATTCATCCTCCTGATCAATCTAGCCCTCACACAACCACATCAGTTCCCGTCGACCACCACAAGGAAAATTGTTTGTATCAGTAAAATGTCATTCAATGTGTGTTAGTGGTTTTAAAATTTTATCGGCACTCACTCCGCTGCTCTTTCTGATACTGAATTCTCTGTGCGGTCATGCACACCGACGCGCTGGCTGTTTATAAAGTGTACCTACCTTTTTGACCAAATTCATGTCTCAATTAGCCATTGATTCGTATGAAACATGGAGCGAATAAAAATTATAATAGGTGTGTTTTGTTGACCTTGTTAATTAGGAAATGCTCTTTCCAATTTCATTGACATTTTGCAGCTGAATGTTGCCACTATTTGCTTGGATCATCTGCCATTTGCCGAGGTATAAAATAGTGTTTCGAGATTTTAAAACGTAAAAATAGTGAAAAAAGTTATTAAACTAAATAAAAAAGTGAAATAAAAATACCTAAACATACCAAGTGACTACTTGTAATAGTCTAAAATCCCGCCATAGGACGACCTACCCTCATCGAGTTACCAGATAAGTGATGAATCTATTGGAGTTACAGGTTTTCAGGTAGTGCCTATACTAACATTTTGCGCATGGGTTGCCTGGCGAAATATGGTCAAATCAAATTTTGAAATAAAGTTTCCTTTCACAAAATATTTTTTTTTATATTACTAAACCCTACCATATGAGCTGGGTCAGATAATTGAAAAAAAAAACCCAAAAATGCACATTTAAAGCCTGGCAATCCTATGCCTTGAACATATTTTGCCAGGCAACCCATGGGCAAAATGTTAGTTTAGGCACTACTTAAAAAACTGTATACTCCTTATCTGGTAACTCGATGAGGGTATCTAGGTCGTTCTATGGCGGGATCTTCTACTATAATACTTTATTTAAAAAATTATTAAATAACACGCGGAGGTGCGTTAAATGGTGTAAAAACACCTATATTAAGGAGTTTACAATTTTTTTCATTTCGTGAGCTGATTGTGTCTCACACTCAACATAAAATAATGTGTATGAAAGAGCAAATTGGGTGAATATAAAAACATACTCCAATCACGTGAATTAAAGATGGGTTTCATTTGTCAAAATTAGAAATTCTCGTCCAGGGTCGCATTAATTTTTGTTGGTGATGGTAAGGAGCTCAAATCCGTTGAGGGCCCGTAGTGCAGAGTTATTTTCCAACGTTTAAAAATTTTCTTCACATTACTTTATGTTGAATATATGAGACACAATCAGCCCATGAAATGAAACAAATTGTAAACTCCTTATTATAGGCAACAGGATTTATCGCAGCAATGCTGTAGTTTTATATTTGAAAAAAAAGTATTGCATGTATTCACTATTATTTACTTTTATTTCACTTTTGTATTTAATTTAATAAGTTTTTTCTTCAATATTTTAATTATTTAAAAATCTCAAAACACATTCCTAAAAAAGCAGATAAACAATCCCCAGCATTTATGCTCTCAAACTGCATGCTGATCCTGTTTTAATGCATTTGTGTTTGTGTAACTCACGCACTATTTTGAGAAAAGGCTCACAAGGATGCGTTTATTAAAAATGGTTGAATGAAAGAATAGTTTATTTGGGCTGGGGCATAAATCATAATGCACTGCGACCTGAAGATCTATTGTGCCCCAGCGTTAGCACTTCCGGAAAAAAAGTCGAAGTAGATTTCAAGAAAAAAGTGAAGTAGATTGAGAAAAGTTGAAGTAGATTTTAAAATGAACCTTTTTTATATAAATTTAATCTAATTAAACAAAAAATAACTAAAAAAAAACCGACTCTCAGAATTCATATTAACATATATTGTTTAGTAACACTTATTAAATTTATTTAACAAGAAAAGCGTACGGTATTTTTAACTTCATTTTCAGATGTATATTTTGTAGGTATACGTTTTATAACAAAATCGTTAATTTTATTTAACAAACTAAACTTAGAACAAAAAATTCTCGCGGGCTCCATGTTTAGCTACACTTTATTCTGTTTTTTTTTTTTATAAAAAAGAACATTAAAATTATTTTAATATTAGGTAGTATGTTCTCACAAAAATAAGAACACGTTATTAAAAATAAAAAAAAAATATTTCAGTCTTTGAAAAGACATAAACAGAAAAAATTTTAAATTGGCATTTCCATCTACTAATTTGTATTTTTAAAAATAAGCCAACATATTTTTCGGTGGGTATAATATATTGTTTTTTTTGAAGCATTGTCTTGTTTGGTGAGTTCGTTGCATATATCATAAAATGCTTTCCACAGTTTTGCAGAGAGAGTTTGTTGGTGCTTTCGTATTGGATAATGTTTCAGAGAACTTGCGCTCTGATGCGGCGGAACTGATAAAAAGAAGTACAATTGGTCTCTTTTCTGCAAAATTGAAGTACGTTGAAACAGGGATAATAAAAATGAAGTAGATTTCAATATTTTGGTGATGGTGCGAAGTAGGAAGTAGATTTCATTTTTTTTTTTGAAAAAAAAGAAGTAAAGTGGTACCACTGGCCCCCCATCTAGTGCTGGAATGGAAAATGTTGCTCCTCTTAAAGCTCTTCTTTCAAATTTATTCCTTTAAGAAATCGGAGTATTTGGAGTATCTTAAGAGATAGTCCAGTCAATAAAGCATTTGACTCGGAAAAAATCGCAGGAAAGCTGGATTTTGGTATATATGTAGTTTTCTCATGGCGTTATTAAGAAACTGTCAAGAGTCCCCACCAATATGAGCGCCGCTAACAATTTTACGCGGGGTTGAAGGCCCCCAAAATGATTTTTCAGGAATAACATCCAAATGGTAAGTTGTACAAAAAAAAATTTCAAAGACTAATTTGTAGCTTGGAAAATTTCCTACAAAAAAGACTAACTTTTTTTTCATAAAAATAACCGTTTCTGTAATAAACCATTTGGGAGAATTAAGGGTCTTACTTTTCTATATAGTTGGGCGGTTTAGTTAAAAAATTGTGCATTTTGTGATCAATGCATTAGTAAGTTTTAGTTTTTAAATAAATGATTTTTAAACTCTTACAGCCCTATTAATAAAAATACACCATCCGCTCGTAAATACACGTTTTACATAACACATGGATAGTGGACTTATCCGTTTGATAAAATAAAATATTAATAAACTTATTCTGTCTTCATTTTATCGGTTCACTGAATAACACCGAAAAGTAGGCAGCACTTCCCTCAATTGTACTACATATTCAAGTAGTTCTTTCATTTTTGAAAGCTAACTGTCATATCAGTCAGCTTTGAATTGAATTGTGAACGGTAAAGTTATTCGCTCGTTGAACACCAAAATTGGTGAGATAAGTTATCCGCTCATTGTCAAATGTCATTTAAGGCTAATACACGTTTATTATTAAGAATTATAAGTTAAAACATGTGCTAGTGTTGTTTCATATCTATTTGGTGATTATTAATAGGGCTGTTAATTTTTCGAATTTTATTCCATCGGCGTATTGCAGAATCTGCATAGCGAATTGCTTTCCAGGCCAAGAATATTCAGGTGACTTCTTAGTTTGCAGTGGCCAATGAGGACACCCGTTACTAGTCTAAGGTTGTTTCTTTCCTACTTAAGCTGATGCAGTTCTTGAAATGATCCTGGTTGTAATTTCCAAGCAATTTATTGTTTTGCCTGCCTCAACTTGGGGAGTTCTTTCAATTATTCGGATCTTTTGGCCTCCTCTTTTTTTAATTTTGTTTTTAATAAAATTTTATCCTATTCCGAAATACGGTTCAGAACCTGCTGGAGGGGTCATTGCATCTATTTTTGTCTGCCTCCTCATTACCCTGAATGCCTACATGGCTGGGTACCCAATGGAGTGAGATTCTTGCCAAGTTCATTTAGCCTGTTCACACACGACATATTCCCACACTAGTTTTGAGCTGATGGCGTATGAACTCAGTGCTTTGAGTGTGGCTTGACTATCTGACATAATGACAATGTTGTGGTTGCGATTTTTCGTTCGCCATTTCGATCTGCTCATTTTTCATTATATCATTTAATCATGCCATCTCTTGGGATGTCAATAAGGTTTGTTACTGTTGTCTTCAAAATGCTTTTCTTTTCCCTTTGACCTATACATTTGGCAGGGGTTGGCTACGTTTCCCCCCAGCTCGTTTCCCCGTGCCACGTTTGCCCGTGACACGTTTGCCTGAGTCACGTTTCCCTGTAGGATCCTACTTTTTGATACTATGGCGACAGCGCATGAAGAAATTTCATTCCCATACATTTTGGTGACACCAAATGATGAGAATCACGGAGAACGAAGTTTCCTACTATTTTGGTTTGCAGAAGGATGCACTGGTTTAGGCTCCTCCCCCTTTTTAAAAAAGTATATAAGCATGTTCGATCGACAGTAATCTTCAGTTGTGTGATGGAAACTCTTGATGACAACATAATCATGGACAAGGAGGAAGCAGTCTCATTCTACGCTGACATTGGGTCAGCCTTCTACCGCGGCTGAACGCCACTTCCCCCAACCAACACCATTGACAATCGGGAATGAACACCCTGAGGACGATTAAGTCAACCGACTTTTAAATTAAATTTTTTTGACATGTAATTTATATATCTATAATTTGTTAAACTTAAGACATTGTATAACGTTAGGCCCCTTATGTGCCAACAAGTGTAAATTTATCATAGTATCATATTAGTTATAAGCCAAATTGTATATAAATTGTAAAGTAATCTTCAGTTGTTATCTGGACTTGCTGGGGGAATGTCGCTTGGTCGCACATAATTTTGAGAATCAACAAGTACCGAGTGACAAATTCGTGGACCAAATGTATAAAAGCAATTGTGATTCCGGAATAAACTTCATCGACAACATCTGAGGAAACGTCTGCAAAGGATCCACCAGCGTGAATTGAACACAACAAACAGCAACTACCAGACAGTACTCCAGACAATACCACAACAACAACCAATTCAACAAGAGACTGCAATCCATCAACCCTGGACCTGACGCCTTTAAGGACATCAACAGACTGATTGGGAAAACACCACCAATGCCGAAAACCATTATCACCAACAAAGGAGAAGTTACCGCAACGCAGGACAAAGCTGAGGCATTCGCTGAGTATTTCGAAGGAAATTTCATCCCCAATCCATATGCAGATCCAATCTTCCTTGATGAAGTAAAGGATTCCATCCAACAAACCCTGGCACCTAACTTAAAAAGAGCGGTATTTAGCGACACCAATCCCAGTTGACAGCTTAAACCTGAGCACCCCAGAAGAAATAGCTGAAATAATAAACAGCTGCAGGCCAAAGAAGTCAACCGGACCAGATGGAATATCCAACTTCATCATGAAGAGGCTGCCACAGACTATTATGATCTTCCTTACCATTTTACTGAACAACTGCGTGAACAACAACTACTTCCCCCAAAATTGGAAGACAGCAAAGATTGTGGCAATCCTAAAGAAAGGTGTAAGGAACATGATTTCTAACTACAGGCGATTTCCCTCCTCAGCAACCTCAGCAAGCTCTTGGAAGAGCTGATACTAAGGAAACTTAAGAAGTTCAGCAACGACAACAATTTTATACCTGACATGCAGTTCGGATTTAGGGAGAAGCACTCTACACTACACCCGCTGATGAAGTTCCAGCATGACACCACCTTAGCCCTCAACAGTCATCGTGTCACAGTTGGATGCTTTCTGGATGTCAAGAGAGCATTCGATAGCGTCTGGATAGACGCACTTATACACAAGCTACATCTGCTAAAGCTTTTTCTTTTCTTTCTTCCAGGAACTTCTTTGTGCAATTGGGCAATTGCGCATCAACCGAAAAATCCTCAAATCCGGAGTCGTTCAAGGTTCAAAACTTGGCCCCTTCCTCTACAACCTGATGACATCTGACCAACCCGACCCAACTGACTGCGAAAACCTGCTGTTTGCTGATGACTCCTTAACTTATGCTTCATCAATGTCACCACTAGTCGTATAACGGATAGTAGAGGCCCATGTCAACATACTGTTCAATTTGTACAAGAAATGGGGCATCCGGATCAACACATCAAAATCGGAACTAGTTTTCATTTTTCATTTATTTCATTTCATTTATTTCATTTATTAAGAAGATATTTACTATTTTACATCAAGATTTTTATCTTTTATATGTAAATACAGTTTAAGTTATAGACTCAAGTTAAATAACATTATTTGTAAATTTTCAAAAATTGATTCAGATAAAAAATAAAGGAACAAAAAAATTTTTATTTATTTATATTTTTAATTTTAATTTGTGAAGTGTAAGATGATTTTCTCCTGAAGATGGCTGGTGATGAGATCCTCTGCAATTCGTGTGAAAGATTATTCCACAAACGAACCGCAGCAACAAAAAATGATCGCTCTGAAATCGTATGTGAGCATCTAGGGAAAATAATGGTAAGACCTCTCCTCGATTGAGCAAATTGCAATGTTTCGCTAAGATAGTCAGGGCATCTTCGATAGATTATATTATGGAGTAAAATAATATTTCTAAATCTGACATAATTATCTAAACTCATACCAACAAGAGAATTTTGCAAATGTGATACACTGGAGTACCTTGGAATATTATATATAAAACAAATACAATCATTAAAAGCAACATTCAGTTCGTGCTTACACTCATAATCCAACAATGGGTAAATCGAGCAATTGAAAGTAAAAAACGGTAATAGAAGACTCTTCACAAGTCGCTTTTTCATTTCCGGCCGCAACAAACTAGATGATGTTTGTAATGAACGAAGCCCAAAGTATATTCTCTGGACAGAATCTGATACGGCATCACAACATGTTTTTCGACTATTAATATGAAAGCCCAGATACTTTACCCGTTGAACATATACAATGGTTTCATTTCCCAGTTCAACAGAAGGGAAACCAACCGAATTAAGTTCTCTTCTAGAACAGAGCATTGCAACAGATTTCGATGGGTTAAGCTTTAAGGTAAGACCGCACTCGGCGGAACTGCACTTCAGCGAAACTGAACTTCACGACTTATTTGTATGAAATTGTATGAGCTATATCGCATTAAGCGACAACTGCACTTCACGGCGCGACACTATGCGACAAAGTTGATAATCTGACCAACTGTGTCGCGACATAAAGTTTCGTTCAGTTTCGTGCGAAAGTGCGCAGGGTATCGCTGAAGTGCAGTTCCACCTAGTGCGGTTCTACCTTTAGTCTATTTAGGTTAGCCCAATTCAGTACATAGGCGAGATCTGCATTTATTCTTGCTATGCAATCTTCTATAATACCTATCGCACAAAAAATATAATAACACATCATCCGCATACAAGTGAATAAGACAATAACGGACAACTTCTGGGAGGTCATTTATAAATAATGAAAATAAGATTGGTCCCAAAATAGAGCCTTGAGGTACACCGAAATTGATGACCAAAGATCAAGAAGTGCCTACTTCGGTTTTGACCTTTTGAGCTCTATCTTCAAGATAATCACCTTAAAGCTTTATTGCTGAACTAGAAAACATAAATTTAGTTTTGAGCTTGGTAAGTAAAATTGAGTGGTCAATGCTATCAAAAGCTTTGGAAAAGTCCAAAAGTACCATAATGCCAACGTTATCTGAATCTAAAGCTACGCGGAAGTTGGAGGTTACCTTTAATTCAGCTGATTGACAACTATGTTTATCGCGAAAACCAGATTGCCACTTTGAGAGCTTGTTGTTAATATTAACGTAAGTTTGAATTTGATCATTCATAATTCTTTCGAAAACTTTTCCAAAAAATGATAATAACCTATTGGTCTGAAATCTAGAAGTCAATCTTGTTTCAAAGTCTCCAAAGCTAATGGAGGGCACACTCGTGTTTGACACTGGTTGAGGGAGGATTGAGCACATAATATCAGGATTTAATGAACACTTTGAACTGCTTCTGTCAGAAGTAACACCAACTTGTTTTAAATTTTTCCATAGTTCCTTCGAGTTGAGTGCAGGGTCTAGCTTTTAGAGTAGGTAGGAACGCTTCGAAGAACGGATGAGGGATGTAACTTTTTTGCGAGCGAAATTATATTGATTTCTACTATAATCACAAGGATTACGCCTAATACTTTGATAGAAACACTCCTTTTCCCGAATGAGAAGCTTAATTTGGTTACTGTACCCAGGGCACGTTTTCGGTTTAACTTCTTTTGTTATCAAGGGAACATATTTCATTGTACAAGCTAACCGCAAAGGAATTGAGTAGATGAACTTTTTCGTCAACTTCAGGTGTGAGGTAAATTTTCCTCCAGTTAAAACTGCAAGCTCTATTTAAAATATCTTCATAATTGAAATTACGATACGATCTAAATCTAATTGTTCGAGGGAAGTTTGACTTGCTAAATTGGTAAGAGCAAAACAAGAAGTCGTGGATAAATTCAGATGTTGGCCTTATTTGATCAATTTTAAGTATTTTTTGTTTTGAATTTGTAAGAAACATATCTATTAAGGAAGGATTCACATCCGATTTGAAGCATGTCGGCCAGCAGGAGTTAGCTACTGCAAGATTATGTCGTTCACAAAAATACTTGAACAAACGGGTTGTGCAATTATTGAGGAGAATGTTAACATTTAAGTCACTCCCGAATCCCGATTATAATATTTCCATATTTAGGACTAAGTCCAATTAAAGTTTCTTCTAATTCTTTTAGGTTTTTTTCCTAAAACATATTAGGTGGACAATATACAACAACAAGCAAATACTTTTCGTTCTGATCTCTCAATTCTACACACAGAAAATCTATATTTTGCATTTTTGAGCAATAAATACAATTCGAAATGATATAATCCCTAACGTATAAGCAGACTCCCCACCTATTCTACCGACGCGATCACTTCTGTGCAACTTAAAGCCAGGGAGTTCTACAGCATTATCACGAATATTATACAATTTAACCATGATTCCGAAATCATTACAACATCCAGCTTTGAGGAGCTAAACATTTGATATAAAACAGTAAATTTGGCACATATACTTTCCCCATTTAAATGACAAATACTCATCCCACTACTCGCACCACATAGAACATTCAAAGCAGATCTTACAATATCAGGATCTGAACCAGAAACCATAGCTAATTAAATAAGATAAGACAGTCACCATCAGCATATCAGAGGAGAAAATTATGTTAAATGAATAAGAATGATTATCAAGTTCATAAATAAATAAAAAATTTGATCTACCTAAACTAGTTATTAATTCATATTGAAAATATTTTAAATTTCGAATAAAAGCTATAGTAAGGCCTGTATACATCGAGCGCTCATATTATGAGCCTCATAAGTTTATGATGGCTCATAACTTTGGAGATATTCACCAACTACTCATAAATATGTTTCGAATTTCGAAAAAGAGAGCCACTACTCTGTCAACCAGGCACTCTCAAACTTTAAAATCAAACTTATCTCGGTAGATGGGGTGGTAGCGATGGAGATGTCTGTGTTTGTGGGGGTGGTGGTTGTGAAAGTAGTTTCAAAAATGTCGGAATATTTTTCGAAGAGAGCGCTCATAAGTATCCACTTATTATTGCATGCTGAATAGGTTTATGAGGCTCATAAGTTATGAGTGCTCGGTGAATACCGGCCTAAATTTCAACGAGTTGCTGAGGTTCAACCCACACTCCAAAAGTGTACTCAGGAAAGCAAACTGGGCCTTTCACCGACTTCACCCATTGATGAGGAGAAGATAAGGACTTAGCCAACAAACGAAGATGCTCTTATACAAACAACTTCTGCGACCAGTCATCAGCTATAGCTTTCCAGTCTGGTTCACAATTTCAAAGACAGCGATGAAGGAACTCCAAGTCTTCGAGAAGAAGATGCTAAGGATCTGCAGCGGACTCTACTTTGACCGTCAACGAAGAAAACACCACAGGAACGAGGATCTATACAAAGAAGCAAGGATTATTCCGCTGGACAAGTACCTGCTTAACTCAGCAAGGAAGCTAGTGCAGAACACCGTCAATCACCCAAATCAGCTAATGAGAAGGATGACCACAGAGTAACGACATCCTGAGCCGAAGTACCTCAGTGTGATGGAAACCCTGGATACCAATATCTTAACGGACAACGAGGAAGCAGCAGATTCCTTCTACGCTGACACTGGGTCAGCCTACCACCGCGGCTAATTGCCAATCCTTTCCCCAACCCACACCCAAACCAACACTGGACAACCGGGACTGAACACCCCGAGGACATCAAAGTCAACCGACTTTTAATTTTAAGTTGACATATATAATACATATTTTATTCTTTTAAATCTAAGCCAATGTATAAGTATAGGCCCCCTATTATACGGTGACCATATTTTAGAATTGCAAATAATGAACAAGTGATAATTCAATTCAATTTTAAATTATTCAATTTAATTAAAAAAAATATCTATAGAAAAATTACCTAACTTAAAAAGAGAAGGTAAGAAAATTCAGTCTTTGTTTGCATCAAACTTAAACTTAAAAAACAAAATAACTCTTATATAAAAAAGTCTTACCAAAAAAAAATATAAAAACTTAAAATCTAATTTAACATAGATAATTCATTTTTACGGATTTTGATATTTTTCTGAAGGATAAATTTCCTTCACTAAGTTCTAGGTTTTTCTAAATTATTCTTTGAACTAGACAACTGTGTTCGTAACTGTATTAAGTCATCAAAAAATATTTTACAGTTTCGGCCTTCATTTGAGTTTTTTACTTTGTCCAAATATTATTTAGAATAGAAAAAACTCTTTCTGCAGGAGCATTTGACAAAATAAAATTGTACTAGTTGTCTTGTTCGTTCTCTTAATCGATTAGTGAACTTTAGCATTATTATTTTTCTTTTTCATTGAATTTTGCTTTAACATTCATGTTATTATTTTTAAGAATTTGTACGAAATACAGAATAAATAATGAACAACTTCTGAAATACAGAACATTTATGTGTTTTTGTGTAACAAATAATTCATAATGAGCATCGTCTTCAAATACAGAACTGTTCATTATTATAATGAACGGATGGTCACCGTACCTATGTGCCATAAGTTCTTATTTTGTTAATATATTCTATAGTTATAAGTTAAATCAAATTGTATTAAAATGTTCAATAAAAAATCGTTAAATCGAATAAAATCAGTTCTTTTCAGAACTCCGTGGAGGTAAGACCTCCTCCAGCAAATCATTGGGAGATATATTAACCATATTTTCATTTTTGGGTTTGGGTTTAGGACGCTTTGAATGATTTTTTAAGCGTTTTAGAAATTTTCCTTTTACGGTTAAAATGAATATTAAGCGTTTTGGCAGTTTTTGGTTTAAAAATTGCCAAAATAATTGTAAGTATGAAAATTTAAAAAAACGCTTGAAACGGGTTTTAAGCGTTTTGGCAAATTTTCTGAGTTAAAAATTGCAAAAATATGAAAATTAAAAAAAGCACGCTTAAAATGGCTTTTAAGCGTTTTTGAAACTTATTAGTTAAAAATGCAAAATACGCCCTTAATAAAAAAAATTCACAAAAACGCTTAAAATGCCATTTAAGCGTGAACAAACATTTTTTTTTAAGTTCTGAAAGCAATTTTGGGCTTTTTCCAAATTTTTTTCTAGGTAAAATTGTATTTTAAACGTCTTTTTTCATCGCCTTGCCCACTGCTTCTGATTGGCCAAAATAATTTAAAAATATTTTTAAAAAATCAAATATTTTGTTAAAAAAATATTAACTTAGAATATTTTTTAAGTTAATACTTTTTAATAAGGTACTGTCAATCCCGAAAAGTATATTTTCGTACTTAAATAGTATCATCAATCTCGCGGGGAAACGTGCTACGGGAAACTGATTTTCGACCAAACGGGTCGATCCCATTTGCCAGTCCCCAGTTCCTTGTTTGGCGAATCTCATAATGGCTCCCTCAGCAACACTATCAATGTCGTTGTATAAAGGAGACAAGTGGAGAATAACCTCCAACGCTGCTCTAGGGCAGGTTCTCATTGCTCCAGTAAAACATTAACATGCGAGTTTTTGTAGTTGTTAGCAATTCGGTTCTTTACACCATAGGTGGGTCTTACCATCATGGTGTACATCCCCCTAAGGACGTTTGGTTTGCACATCCATAATTTCCCCGCAAGTCTCTTGCATATCATAAGGTCCTTTGTGGCTTTCCCGACAGTAGTTTTTACGTGCTTATTCCAGAGTTTACTATCTAGTGTTATTCCTAGATATTTGACCTCACTCTTTAAGCTATTATTATACCAAATTTAATCTTTAGTCGTATTTCTAAAGTTATTCTACGAAACGTGCATCACATGCATCCATTTTATATCATTATCTACGACTTTGTGAATGGCACACTTTATCTATCGAGTGGAATTTCTAAGATTTAAAGCTATATTTTATGGACAGTAATCAAGGGCTTTATAGAAAATATTTTAATTAAATTATTCAAAATCAAAGAAATGATTTTGTTCATTGAAATTTTAAAATTGCGGAGGCAAGAAAGAATGGTTATGCTGAAAATCAAAACAGTGTTTTTGGGCTCTTATCTTGCGATGCAAAAGATGATGGGCAAATTGTAAGTTAGACCAACAGAACAGAATTTAATGAAATGAATACCAAATGAAAGGTTGTTTTGTTTAGGTACATCATTTTTCATTATAGGGACAAATCACAAAACCCAAAACTACCGGAGAACATAGATAGAGCCAATCGAAGGACCGCATATATAACCGAAGTTCTGTGCTTTTACATAGCATTAAACCTGAATTACATGGATATCTTTCTTCCTACGTAGCTGAAACTCACAGAAAGACATGTGATCAGTAAATATAAAAACCATTGCATTGCACTCCGGTTCAGTCGATCAGGTCTGTATTTATTAGAAACACTTAAAATTGTAGGAAACGGTCCCACAAGACACTTTCAAAAAAAAATAAGTAAAATCTTAGAAGAAACAAATTTGTTGACTCAAAATTTTTATAAAAAACAACCCAGAGTTATTTTCCATAAATGAAAAAGTTCATGTTTTAATTCTTATGATATTCGTTTTATTATTTTCCAAAATTATTAAATAATCATATTGGAAACGTACAACAAAACTTTCGATAGGAGAAAACAAAAAAAAAAACTTCGTAGTCGGCCGCTCATACTTGCGCACGGAACTTAAAACCATTGTGGTAAAGGTTCAAAATCTGTGGTATGTTTGGAAATCGCAATCATTTTGCTCCGAGCCGTCCCGTCCAAAAAGCTTACTTCCGTTTTAGATTCATTATCATCTATTCCAGTAACTAAAACGAAAAGTGAACGTAACTCCTCGTGGCGTCATTCTTCTACAAACGAGTCCTTTTCTATATCAATCGTCACCCGAAATAAACCTATCCTTCCAACACCACGCCGTTGTGTTCTTAAAAAAAAAAAAAAGAACATAGAAAATAGAAAGTAGATCAAAAGTAATTGCAAACATAAAGTTAATAATTGTTTCTTATTTCGTGGGCGACTCTTCTTGCTAGACGAGGTGGCCGAACGTCACGTCGGCCAAGAAACGATCCCTTATCCAGGCGACAAAAGGGTACCAAGAGGAACAGAATTCTAGAACGCTTAGGCCTGTTCAAAAGAAGCTTTTGGAAGTTGTATCACCGAATAAACCCAAAATTTCGAAATACATATAGATTGAAATTCTATTTCGTTTCTTTGTCTGCAATGGGGACATTGAAAATGACTTGTGTTAGCTCGATAAAATAAAAACATGAATAATCTTGGTGATTTCTAATTTGTATCCTACAGTTGCACCAAAACTTCTGAAGCTGTATAAGAAACCATTCTTCATTCTGAAATTACAATGTGTAGATATTTTAATGTCAAATCCCAGTTGGCGGTTAAATTAATGTTGTTCAGTTCATTTAAATTAATCACGGCATTGATGTTGAAGAAAATCAAATATTTGCTCAAATTTGCTCAAATTGATTTACAAGTCTCTCAACTTACTGAACTATTTATATATGTATAGTCAAGTTATTTGATTTACTGCCAAAGTGAACCCTTTTTAACGCGAGACCAAATTTATAAATAATTTGATGTGTAGCTCAAACTCAATGCAAACCTGATTTACCTAATTGTTTTTAGGTATTCTATAATATTTTGCATTTTGAATTCATCTTTTAATAAATTTAATAAACTCGAGTCGTGTAATTTCTTAAGACAATATTAATGGTTTTGACAGTTAAGCAGTATTCTTTTATCTGAGTATATGAAAAGCAAAGCACCAATTAAGTTGACAGCTGAGTTGATAACCAAATTGAATCGTTTTTTTTTTTTTTTCATTTGAGGACCTTAAGGTAGAACTGTAATAGTCGGAAGATGTTGGAAGAAAATTCTCTCAGTTCACTTACGCATGGAGCGGTCGGTGAGCGCTCTTCACTTTCGAAAGCAAAAGTAAAAAATTGGTCGAAACGAAGCAAAACTCAATTATGGGCATGTCGTAGAGTGCGTGAAGTTAGCCCCCCTTTTTTGGAATTTGCTATTTTTGAAAGTTGTTCCAGGTTGTTCCCGATTTGTTCCGCATTGTTCCAAGTTTTTTTTGAAAAATATTCAAAAATGGGGGTTTTAGAGCCAAAAAAACCGTTTTTGACCTAGCCCCCCTTTTTTCGAAAATCAAATTTTTGAAAGTTGTTCCAGATTGTTCTAGTTGTTCTGAACATTGTTCCAAGTTTTTGGACCCCTATTGTCAAAATTTCAAAAGTTATGGCCAAAATTCGAAAAAATTCTAGCCCCCCTTTTTTCGAAATTCTTGATTTTGAAATTTTTTTCGTGTTTTAAAAAGTGTTCCAAACATTGTTCCAAAAACTCAAAATTGTAGGACGTGTATTTTTAAAGATAAAACCTTCAGAACATTTTTTCAAAAATCCATAAAAACGGCTCTCTAATATTTTTTTTTTTTTTTTAATGCATTGACTTTTGAAATCTAATGGTAAATGCATGTATTGAAAAAAAGTTCTGACCTTACATTCTTACTATCAGCTTAAAAACTAACTTTAAAAAAACATATCCGATTTTTTTAACTTTTCAAAAACACCCCTGCCCCCCCTTTTCCAAAAATCCAAAATCTAAAATTTGTTCCAAGTGCAGAATCTCTCAAATCCAATTGTTCCAAAGAATCATCAAAAAATATTGAAAACTGAAGATTTTAAGCCCAAAAAACACTTTAAATGAAAATATCTTATTATCCTTGCTCTGGCCCCCCTTTTTAGAAATCCAAAATTCAAAAATTTGTTCCAGATTGTTCTAGGGCTCTTCTAAATTGTTCCAGACTTTCGTTTCTTAAAATTGATTTTTAGTATGAAAAATTTCAAAAAAATGCTCCCCTGCCCCCCTTTTCCAAAAATCCAAAATCTAAAATTTGTTCCAAGTGCAGAATCTCTCAAATCCAATTGTTCCAAAGAATCATCAAAAAATATTGAAAACTGAAGATTTTAAGCCCAAAAAACACTTTAAATGAAAATATCTTATTATCCTTGCTCTGGCCCCCCTTTTTAGAAATCCAAAATTCAAAAATTTGTTCCAGATTGTTCTAGGGCTCTTCTAAATTGTTCCAGACTTTCGTTTCTTAAAATTGATTTTTAGTATGAAAAATTTCAAAAAAATGCATTCGTTTAAAATGCATTTTATTTCATTAAAATGTATTCGTTTAAAATGCATTTTATTGAATAAAATGCATTTTAAACGAATACATTTTAATGAAATTTTTCATACTAAAAATCAATTTTAAGAAACGAAAGTCTGGAACAATTTAGAAGAGCCCTAGAACAACCTGGAACAAATTTTTGAATTTTGGATTTCTAAAAAGGGGGGCCAGAGCAAGGATAATAAGATATTTTCATTTAAAGTGTTTTTTGGGCTTAAAATCTTCAGTTTTCAATATTTTTTGATGATTCTTTGGAACAATTGGATTTGAGAGATTCTGCACTTGGAACAAATTTTAGATTTTGGATTTTTGGAAAAGGGGGGCAGGGGAGCATTTTTTTGAAATTTTTCATACTAAAAATCAATTTTAAGAAACGAAAGTCTGGAACAATTTAGAAGAGCCCTAGAACAATCTGGAACAAATTTTTGAATTTTGGATTTCTAAAAAGGGGGGCCAGAGCAAGGATAATAAGATATTTTCATTTAAAGTGTTTTTTGGGCTTAAAATCTTCAGTTTTCAATATTTTTTGATGATTCTTTGGAACAATTGGATTTGAGAGATTCTGCACTTGGAACAAATTTTAGATTTTGATTTTTGGAAAAGGGGGGGCAGGGGAGCATTTTTTTGAAATTTTTCATACTAAAAATCAATTTTAAGAAACGAAAGTCTGGAACAATTTAGAAGAGCCCTAGAACAACCTGGAACAAAGGATAATAAGATATTTTCATTTAAAGTGTTTTTTGGGCTTAAAATCTTCAGTTTTCAATATTTTTTGATGATTCTTTGGAACAATTGGATTTGAGGGATTCTGCACTTGGAACAAATTTTAGATTTTGGATTTTTGGAAAAGGGGGGGCAGGGGTGTTTTTGAAAAGTTAAAAAAATCGGATATGTTTTTTTAAAGTTAGTTTTTAAGCTGATAGTAAGAATGTAAGGTCAGAACTTTTTTCAATACATGCATTTACCATTAGATTTCAAAAGTCAATGCATTAAAAAAAAAATAAAATATTAGAGAGCCGTTTTTATGGATTTTTGAAAAAATGTTCGGAAGGTTTTATCTTTAAAAATACACGTCCCACAATTTTGAGTTTTTGGAACAATGTTTGGAACACTTTTTAAAACACGAAAAAAATTTCAAAATCAAGAATTTCGAAAAAAGGGGGGCTAGAATTTTTTCGAATTTTGCCCATAACTTTTGAAATTTTGACAATAGGGGTCCAAAAACTTGGAACAATGTTCAGAACAACTAGAACAATCTGGAACAACTTTCAAAAATTTGATTTTCGAAAAAAGGGGGGCTAGGTCAAAAACGGTTTTTTGGCTCTAAAACCCCCATTTTTGAATATTTTTCAAAAAAAACTTGGAACAATGCGGAACAAATCGGGAACAACCTGGAACAACTTTCAAAAATAGCAAATTCCAAAAAAGGGGGGCTAACTTCACGCACTCGCATGTCGTATGAATTCCTTCTATTCGTTTCGTTTCGAACATCTGAACATTAGAACTAAATCTATATAAGTTTATTAAAGAATTTCAATTATATTGCAGTACCTATGAATATTCTAAGTTCAATAATCGCATTGGCTTAGACGTAGGTAAAGGTTTGTAACATAAATTTATAGCCTGAGATTTTACTTGAATTCTAAGACTTTAACCTCAAAGATCCGATTATTAGAACAGAAGATAAAAGCTTACCAAATAAACCCTTTTCGATATTTATATTTAAGTTGCTTAGGTAAGTTAATCCTACCTCTAGACTGGCCCTTAGAACTAATGTTGTAAGTTTATTAAAGAGAAACGCAAGTAGGTACCTTTGCATATTTCAGGCTCAAAAACAACATTGGTTTGGCCGTAGGTCAAGTTCAAAAATCGCTTTGGCTTAGACGTAAGTCAAGTTCAAAAATCGCATTGGTTTATATGTTGGTCAAGCTTGTAAATCGCATTGCTTTAGACGTAGTTCAAGTTCAAAAGTCACATTGGCTTTCAAGAGGTTCAAGTATAGGTCTCTGTGCATATTCTAAGTTCAATAATCGAATTGATTAAGAATGAAGTCAAGTTTTGTCACATAAATTTTGAAGCCTGACATTTAACTTATTTCAAAATCTTAATCTTTAAGATCCGATTATTAGTACAGAAGTAAAAAGGCAACCAGACCAACTAAATTAACGTTTTATATAAATGTACATACATAATGTATGTACCTATATATGTAGATACGTAGGTATATGAATTTTGTTGACGATGCTAACAAAGCCAATTTTTTTTATTAAATTTTTAAATTTATGCAATTATTTATTTTGATGAATTAAACCTAACGTTTTTCACCTACGCTTTTATGTTATTTTAATTATTTTTTAACTAAATAAATTAGTTTGATATTTTAACTTCATTTAATAATAATAATAATCAACATAACATTTTACAGACATTATACCTTACCTACTTAATAATGTAGCTATGTATGTAGGTACATATATCAGCCACAGTGCAGTGGTGTTTTTTTTATTGCACACATTCCACTCCAACCAACGTCTTGCCAATACCCTTACAGCGATGTATATTCTTTGTGGGTACGTTTTTTTCTTTTTGTTTTCTTGTTCCACCCGTCATTTGCCGTGATGAAATTAGTTCTCTATGATGCAGATTTGTTGCCTGTCATTTCATCTTTAATTATCCATCTTAATATTAAGCATCCGATAACTGTAACCTGGGTAATAGGCTTCTAAGTGTGCTTAAATCGAGTGATTTTAAGATTTTATACAAATTCAACTATCCTCCACTGAAGCTCGTCGGGTGGCGACGATCAACGTGTAGGTACGATTCATCGATTGTGTATTTAGGTTCATTTTGGTATTTTCTTTGCTAACACCAACCAAAAATTCGACCCTGAACCCCCTATACGCTAGTGTTCATTTCGTTCATCTGTTATATATTCATTTATTCATTTAATCATTTTGGTAACACCATATTTTTTTCAAAACGACCCTATAAACATTTTCAATGTTAAAATAAAAAACTGTCTGCTGATCCTACAACTTTTGTTCATTGTAATCTAACAGAATTAAAAGTATACCTAAACTCTGATGTATATCCACATGAAGATCTCAATGTATCATTTGAAAAAAACCGATATAGTTTGTTTTATAAAATGTACGCCGATTTTCAAAAAGCTTACTACAATAAAAATACTGGCGAACCTCTTCTTTCCTGGGATATATTTAAATCACGTGCTCCAATTTTTGTTATAGACTGCAGACATCAAAATGAAACATTGAAAACAGGACCTATCGATATTCGCTTGGAGATGTGAACATCAAAAAATATTCCTGCAAACACTTCAGCTTACTGCATTATGCTTCATGATCGAATTATTGAATATAATCCACTTGATCAAGTAGTCAAAGAATCGTTTAAAAATATTATTTAAAAGTTAAAAAAATGTCAATGAAAACGATTGAATAAATAAATTTCAAAACAAATAGTTTTTTATTTTTATACCCGAAGACTTATTTCTTATCTCCACACATATGGCGTTTTTCTTTTTTACCTCAGAGCAGATCACCGAGCTGTCAAAAATTTATTCTATGTTTCTTTTTTACCTCAGACAAATCAGAGCACATAAGTCGTGTTTCTTTTTTCCATCTGAGCTAGCTTGGAGCATGATCTGTATGCTCAGAATAAAATGACCGAGCAAATCGAGCAAAACGCTGAGCGAAGCCAACTTCATACAATTTTATGTCCCTCAAGTTAGCAGACCAAAGTCAGCAGAACAAATATTTTGTGACGTCATCATTAGGCGCTAATTAAGTGCTAATTAAGTACCCAACAACAAAATTAAGTGCTCCAGTACTTTTGTTGTAAACTAATGTTCTGCTAACTTGATTTCAAGTTAGCAGACCAATTACCGGAAAATACTTAATACACAAGGAAAAAAAAAAAATTTGGTCTAGTATTTAGGAGCTATTTAAGTGCTCTAGGAATCCAAAAAAAAATTTCCAAAAAAATAGTTTTTTTTCAAAAAAAAAAATATTTTTCTAATTTCCCATACAAAACGATGTTCTGCTAACTTAATTTCGATTTTTCTCGAACAATTCAACTTTTTTCGACCCAAATCTTTTTGATTATTTAGGTGCTCGGCTAGCTCGAATTAAGTACCCCATTTTCAAAAAATTAGAAAAAATATTAGAAAAAAAAAATAATTAATTCAATTTCCATAGAAAACCATGTTCTGCTAACTTAATTTCGATTTTTCTCGAACAATTCAACTTTTTTCGACCCAAATCTTTTTGATTATTTAGGTGCTCGGCTAGCTCGAATTAAGTACCCCATTTTCAAAAAATTAGAAAAAATATTAGAAAAAAAAATAATTTATTCAATTTCCATAGAAAACCATGTTCTGCTAACTTAATTTCGATTTTTCTCGAACAATTCAACTTTTTTCGACCCAAATCTTTTTGATTATTTAGGTGCTCGGCTAGCTCGAATTAAGTACCCCTTTTTCAAAAAATTAGAAAAAATATTAGAAAAAAAAATAATTAATTCAATTTCCATAGAAAACCATGTTCTGCTAACTTAATTTCGATTTTTCTCGAACAATTCAACTTTTTTCGACCCAAATCTTTTTGATTATTTAGGTGCTCGGCTAGCTCGAATTAAGTACCCCATTTTCAAAAAATTAGAAAAAATATTAGAAAAAAAAATAATTAATTCAATTTCCATAGAAAACCATGTTCTGCTAACTTAATTTCGATTTTTCTCGAACAATTCAACTTTTTTCGACCCAAATCTTTTTGATTATTTAGGTGCTCGGCTAGCTCGAATTAAGTACCCCATTTTCAAAAAATTAGAAAAAATATTAGAAAAAAAAAATAATTAATTCAATTTCCATAGAAAACCATGTTCTGCTAACTTAATTTCGATTTTTCTCGAACAATTCAACTTTTTTCGACCCAAATCTTTTTGATTATTTAGGTGCTCGGCTAGCTCGAATTAAGTACCCCATTTTCAAAAAATTAGAAAAAATATTAGAAAAAAAAATAATTAATTCAATTTCCATAGAAAACCATGTTCTGCTAACTTAATTTCGATTTTTCTCGAACAATTCAACTTTTTTCGACCCAAATCTTTTTGATTATTTAGGTGCTCGGCTAGCTCGAATTAAGTACCCCATTTTCAAAAAATTAGAAAAAATATTAGAAAAAAAAAATAATTAATTCAATTTCCATAGAAAACCATGTTCTGCTAACTTAATTTCGATTTTTCTCGAACAATTCAACTTTTTTCGACCCAAATCTTTTTGATTATTTAGGTGCTCGGCTAGCTCGAATTAAGTACCCCATTTTCAAAAAATTAGAAAAAATATTAGAAAAAAAAATAATTTATTCAATTTCCATAGAAAACCATGTTCTGCTAACTTAATTTCGATTTTTCTCGAACAATTCAACTTTTTTCGACCCAAATCTTTTTGATTATTTAGGTGCTCGGCTAGCTCGAATTAAGTACCCCATTTTCAAAAAATTTGAAAAAATATTAGAAAAAAAAAATAATTTATTCAATTTCCATATAGGTAGAATAGATAGGTAGGTACCATGTTCTGCTAATACCTACCTACCTACCTACCTACCTACCTATAACCATTGATCACTCTACCTCTACTCTACTCTATTCTACCACTCTCTGGCTGACAAGTGACAACCCAATACATACTTGTTTCACACTACCTCCTCTCATAACTACCTATAAATAAAATCACAACAACAAAAAGTTATGGTTCCACACCTCTGCCAAAACATCCCTTACACTACATCTACAAATAGGAGGCATTTTTCCTTTTTTGCTCACATTTCATTTCAATAAAAAAAAAACAAAACCCAATGACCGATAGACAAACAATAGATTGCAGAACATTTCCATGCAAAACTAATATACCTACAACTATACATAATTCATGCTTCCTCGTATTAAATCGACCAATGGCAGAACTCTAACACAACAGAAAAAAATCCACCGAAAAAAATTCTTCCTTGAAAAAAATCCCTCCATCGAATTCACGAACCATCTTAACGAATATATTAAATGCACGAACCATTGCATTCGACGAAAATATAATAAGTGTCGTGAAGAAATACTTGGTTGGAATCCCGAATATTCACAAAACGAGAAACGTAATAATAAAATAAGAACGGCAACGTATACTAAATTTATGAGAGTGCAAGGAAGTGACAAAACGCAATAAAAAACCATAGCCTTGAAAAATTGGCTTCGCATTTAGGTATGCACGATTGTAGTAGGTATTTTTATTCATAATAATTGTAAAGGTACGTAGTTGGTTTGGTGGGCTGATAAATTTTGTTCTAATAATCGGATCGTTAAGGTTGATGTCTTAAAATTTAAGTAGAATGTCGGGTTACATTTTTTTTACGAAATCATTGCGGAGGAACATAAAAGTATGTATGAAAAAATGTAATTAATTTAAAATTTAATTGAAACACCAATTTTAAACAAAATATTTCCATGCTCGTGAACTTCACCCTTACGCCCATATTATTCACTCGATACATCCAGATTGAAAATTAAATCCAGCTGTATTTGCATTGAAATTGGATACTTTACATCTGGATTTGTTTTAATCTGGATGGATAGAGTGAATAATTGGGCGTTAAGGAATCTTATTATGTTTGTAGAATTTAAATAATAGATTTTTCTCGCTCTTACTACTTAGTCCGACACTTAGGGCCAGTTTCACAGTGCACACTTAACAAAATAAGTGGCACTTAATTTTGACATTTTGGCACTTTAGACGCAGTTTTGCTACCTGAATAAGTGGAACTTAAGTGGCCATCATGGGAGACTAAAGTGTCAATTATTCCGATAAGTTTACACTGTGAAATTGGGAATTAGTTTTCCATATTTGGCACTTAAGTGTCACTTACTTCACTGTGAAACTGGCCCTTAGCGTCTCAATTGGGCTTTTCCAAAAACTATCTTTGTCTTTTCTCTTTCTAATTTTGACAGTTCAAAACAACAAAAAACAAAACATGTGATATCCATATCAAACTTGGAGAAATGTAAACAAATGCTTTTTCGGTGCAATGTGGATTTTTAATATTTTCTGTGATTTTTGTTTATATAAATAAGCTTGATAAGTTATTGAAGTTGTTTTTTTGTTAAATTGGCGTTATAACCATCGTTTTATACGTTTTTATTGGAAAACAAACAAGTTATTCGGCTTATCGGTGATTGCAAAGTTATCGTGTAAACCCGAAATTAAACAAAAACTTGCATTAATTTCATTACCGATTTTGCTTAACTGTTATTCGGCTTATCGGTGATTACAAAGTTGTCATGCAAATCCGAAATGAAACAAAAAGTTGCATAAATTTCATTACTGATTTTGGTTAACTGTTATTTGGCTTATCGGTGATTGCAAAGTTATCGTGTAAACCCGAAATTAAACAAAAACTTGCATTAATTTCATTACTGATTTTGCTTAACTGTTATTCGGCTTATCGGTGATTACAAAGTTAATAATAATGAAATTAATGCAAGTTTTTGTTTAATTTCGGGTTTACACGATAACTTTGCAATCACCGGTAACCCAAATAACAGTTAACCAAAATCAGTAATGAAATTTATGCAACTTTTTGTATCATTTCGGATTTGCATGACAACTTTGCAATCACCGATAAGCCGAATAACAGTTAACCAAAATCGGTAATGAAATTTATGCAACTTTTTGTTTCATTTCGGATTTGCATGACAACTTTGTAATCACCGATAAGCCGAATAACAGTTAAGCAAAATCGGTAATGAAATTAATGCAAGTTTTTGTTTAATTTCGGGTTTACACGATAACTTTGCAATCACCGATAAGCCAAATAACAGTTAACCAAAATCAGTAATGAAATTTATGCAACTTTTTGTATCATCTCGGATTTGCATGACAACTTTGTAATCACCGATAAGCCAAATAACAGTTAACCAAAATCAGTAATGAAATTTATGCAACTTTTTGTTTCATTTCGGATTTGCATGACAACTTTGTAATCACCGATAAGCCGAATAACAGTTAAGCAAAATCGGTAATGAAATTAATGCAAGTTTTTGTTTAATTTCGGGTTTACACGATAACTTTGCAATCACCGATAAGCCGAATAACTTGTTTGTTTTCCAATAAAAACGTATAAAACGATGGTTATAACGCCAATTTAACAAAAAAACAACTTCAATAACTTATCAAGCTTATTTATATAAACAAAAATCACAGAAAATATTAAAAATCCACATTGCACCGAAAAAGCATTTGTTTACATTTCTCCAAGTTTGATATGGATATCACATGTTTTGTTTTTGTTGTTTTGAACTGTCAAAATTAGAAAGAGAAAAGACAAAGATAGTTTTTGGAAAAGCCCAATTGAGACGCTAAGGGCCAGTTTCACAGTGAAGTAAGTGACACTTAAGTGCCAAATATGGAAAACTAATTCCCAATTTCACAGTGTAAACTTATCGGAATAATTGACACTTTAGTCTCCCATGATGGCCACTTAAGTTCCACTTATTCAGGTAGCAAAACTGCGTCTAAAGTGCCAAAATGTCAAAATTAAGTGCCACTTATTTTGTTAAGTGTGCACTGTGAAACTGGCCCTAAGTGTCGGACTAAGTAGTAAGAGCGAGAAAAATCTATTATTTAAATTCTACAAACATAATAAGATTCCTTAACGCCCAATTATTCACTCTATCCATCCAGATTAAAACAAATCCAGATGTAAAGTATCCAATTTCAATGCAAATACAGCTGGATTTAATTTTCAATCTGGATGTATCGAGTGAATAATATGGGCGTAAGGGTGAAGTTCACGAGCATGGAAATATTTTGTTTAAAATTGGTGTTTCAATTAAATTTTAAATTAATTACATTTTTTCATACATACTTTTATGTTCCTCCGCAATGATTTCGTAAAAAAAATGTAACCCGACATTCTACTTAAATTTTAAGACATCAACCTTAACGATCCGATTATTAGAACAAAATTTATCAGCCCACCAAACCAACTACGTACCTTTACAATTATTATGAATAAAAATACCTACTACAATCGTGCATACCTAAATGCGAAGCCAATTTTTCAAGGCTATGGTTTTTTATTGCGTTTTGTCACTTCCTTGCACTCTCATAAATTTAGTATACGTTGCCGTTCTTATTTTATTATTACGTTTCTCGTTTTGTGAATATTCGGGATTCCAACCAAGTATTTCTTCACGACACTTATTATATTTTCGTCGAATGCAATGGTTCGTGCATTTAATATATTCGTTAAGATGGTTCGTGAATTCGATGGAGGGATTTTTTTCAAGGAAGAATTTTTTTCGGTGGATTTTTTTCTGTTGTGTTAGAGTTCTGCCATTGGTCGATTTAATACGAGGAAGCATGAATTATGTATAGTTGTAGGTATATTAGTTTTGCATGGAAATGTTCTGCAATCTATTGTTTGTCTATCGGTCATTGGGTTTTGTTTTTTTTTTATTGAAATGAAATGTGAGCAAAAAAGGAAAAATGCCTCCTATTTGTAGATGTAGTGTAAGGGATGTTTTGGCAGAGGTGTGGAACCATAACTTTTTGTTGTTGTGATTTTATTTATAGGTAGTTATGAGAGGAGGTAGTGTGAAACAAGTATGTATTGGGTTGTCACTTGTCAGCCAGAGAGTGGTAGAATAGAGTAGAGTAGAGGTAGAGTGATCAATGGTTATAGGTAGGTAGGTAGGTAGGTAGGTAGGTATTAGCAGAACATGGTACCTACCTATCTATTCTACCTATATGGAAATTGAATAAATTATTTTTTTTTCTAATATTTTTTCAAATTTTTTGAAAATGGGGTACTTAATTCGAGCTAGCCGAGCACCTAAATAATCAAAAAGATTTGGGTCGAAAAAAGTTGAATTGTTCGAGAAAAATCGAAATTAAGTTAGCAGAACATGGTTTTCTATGGAAATCGAATTAATTATTTTTTTTTCTAATATTTTTTCTAATTTTTTGAAAATGGGGTACTTAATTCGAGCTAGCCGAGCACCTAAATAATCAAAAAGATTTGGGTCGAAAAAAGTTGAATTGTTCGAGAAAAATCGAAATTAAGTTAGCAGAACATGGTTTTCTATGGAAATCGAATTAATTATTTTTTTTTCTAATATTTTTTCTAATTTTTTGAAAATGGGGTACTTAATTCGAGCTAGCCGAGCACCTAAATAATCAAAAAGATTTGGGTCGAAAAAAGTTGAATTGTTCGAGAAAAATCGAAATTAAGTTAGCAGAACATCGTTTTGTATGGGAAATTAGAAAAATATTTTTTTTTTTGAAAAAAACTATTTTTTTGGAAATTTTTTTTTGGATTCCTAGAGCACTTAAATAGCTCCTAAATACTAGACCAAATTTTTTTTTTTCCTTGTGTATTAAGTATTTTCCGGTAATTGGTCTGCTAACTTGAAATCAAGTTAGCAGAACATTAGTTTACAACAAAAGTACTGGAGCACTTAATTTTGTTGTTGGGTACTTAATTAGCACTTAATTAGCGCCTAATGATGACGTCACAAAAAATTTGTTCTGCTGACTTTGGTCTGCTAACTTGAGGGACATTACAATTTTTATGTAATTTGACAGATTACTATGCATAAGACATGTTCAGTGCTCAAGTGTGTTTCATAATTAAATCTGAGGGCTCTGATCGTAATCTCCTCAGAGCTTAGCTCTGATCGCTCAACCTCTGCTCAGAGCTTTGCTCAGAGCCAAAAAAGAAAAGTGCCAATAGTATCAACAATCCATCTATTGGAACTTAGCCCCTGCACCTCAATATTAGGTTCTTAACGATACGAATTTAGGTTCTAAACGTCTGGTTGCGATTTAGATTATTAACGCTACGTTTTAGGTTATTTACGTTACGTTTTAGGTTATTTACGTTACGTTTTAGGTTGTTTACTTTACGTTATACGTTATTTACGTTACGTTTTCGGTTATCTACAATACGTTTTGGGGTTCTAGGTGAGCCGCCAACTCAATGAGCTGCTGAGCCGACAAGGCAATGAGCCGCTGAGCAGCCAAGGCAATGAGCCGCTGAGCCGCTGAGCCGCCATATACATATATATATATGGTTAAAAAAAAAAAAAAAAAAATAAGCCCCCTGACACGCCTCCAAAAGCTTCACACCTACCTCCTAAAATCACCACCCCCTACAAGTCTATCAAAGTTTTACATATGCCACGCCCCCCAAAATCACAAATTTTACCATGCCCACCCAAAAGCTCCACCCACTTGCCACGCTCCTAAATCTCAATATCTACCACGCCAACTACTCATGCTTACTACTTATGTCGCTTCTCCTTTGATTTGGCAAGTGAATTGATTGACGAATTCAGGTATAAAATTCATTGAGGATGATAATTCCCGCTGGGAGGAAAGCATATTATGAATGTGTTGTTGTTTTTGACGCCGAAGTTTCTATATAGTGTTCTGAAATTTATTCATTTGTCCCGAAAGCCACCGCAGCTGACTTCTACGACGATGTGTATGCATCGTATCTACATAATGTCCCTTCGTGTTTGCAGAATTTACCTTGACCTTCAAACAATCTATATAGATAGTGCAAACGTGATTAGCACGTAGGTATTTTGTAAAGTTATGTGTTATGCATGTTATTAGATGATATGACAAATTCCATTTAAAAATAATAGATCAAGTTCTATATATCTGATAACCCACACATTCAACCCTTGACTTTTTAGAGTGACTCCTGTGTCCCCTAAATTAGGAATAAGGTAATGACGACAGCGTTGCTGTGTCTTCTTCAATAACCTGCTTCATTGTAGGTAATAAAGAAAATATTTTCTGAACCGGGGGCGAAATTTCATCGAGGAAAAAGTAACGAGAAAGAGGAATACACAAAAAAAAATAAAAAAAAGTTAGATACTAAGAATGTACTGGTGGAAGGGAGATAGCAATTCTAAAGACGGTGGAGTGTGTGCAACAAAAAACCATAACCTTGGCAAATTGAGTTCGCATCGGGAAAAAATTTGCTATTATGTAGCTAGCACGTTTGTGGTAGGTATTCATGTGCGTGAAGTTAGCACCGCCATTTTAGATTTTTGTAAAAAAAAGGTTGTGCTGCGATGTGCCCAACTTGTGCTGCGATGTGCCGTATTTAAAAAAAAATCGTACTAAGCGTTTGGTTTTTAGAGGCTATTCTTAATTTTTAGCGTGAAGTTAGCACCGCCATTTTCGAATTTCAAAAAAAAAAAGGTTGTGCTGCATTGTGCTCAACTTGTGCCGGCATGTGCCGTAAATTTTTTTTTTTCAATTCGCAAATTTGCAAATTTTACGCACAAATTTTTTTGCAAAATTGCGATTTTCAGAAAAGTCAAAGTTGTACTGTATAATGCTCAAAAAATAATACTAAGAACCGAAGAGATAACAAAAAAATTCGAATATTTGCAGCTTTTACAATCGAACGCAAATTTTGCGAAGCGACACAGCGTGAAGTTAGCACCGCCATTTTCGAATTTCAAAAAAAAAAAAATTGTACTGTATTGTGCTCAACTTGTTCCGGCATGTGCCGTAAATTTTTTTTTTCAATTCGCAAATTTGCAAATTTTACGAATAAATTTTTTTGCAAAATTGCGATTTTCAAAAAAATCAAAGTTGTGCTGTATAATGCTCAAAAATAATACTAAGATCCGAAGAGATAACAAAAAAATTCGCATATTTACAGCTTTTAGAGAACAAAAATATATTAAGCGAAGCGCGAAGTTAGCACCGCCATTTTCGATTTTCAAAAAAAAAAAGTTGTACCGTATTGTGCTCAACTTGTGCCGGCATGTGCCGAAAACATTTTTTTAAATTTGCAAATTTTACGAATAATTTTTTTGGGTTTAAATTGCGATTTTCAAAAAAATTTAAGTTGTGCTGTATAATGCTCCAAAAATAATACTAAGAACCGAAGAGATAAAAAAAAGATTTAAACATTATGACATAGAAGCTCGCGACACCTGTTTTTAAAAATTCAAAGTTGTATTTACCGAAAAAACCATAACTGGTATTTTTAAATTTCCTGTATAGAATTGGCGACATCTATTGTATTTTGTCTTCAATTTTTTTAGTGTTGGTTTGGAGATTGGTTATTCAAAATGAAACAATTCACTAAAAATAATATCATTGATGATGAAGAAATTGCCGAAAATACGATTTCAACGGGAGTCCCCAAAAAAATGTAGAATTGCATTTGCATTTTGTTTAAATCATCCACAATAATATTCGTTTGTAGAAATCTTAAGCAACATAAAACGACAGCCCTCGGAGAGAAACCAGATGAAAATATAGCTTAAGCAGTTATATCTGATCTGTTTTTTATAGATCAACAATTGACCACAACGCACTTCGTGTTCTTTTTTTTTTTTTTTTTTTTTATTAAATAATGGATTCTAAACTGTTTTAATGATTTTACTTTAAATATTTCACTTTTTAATCACTTAGTAATTTCAACTATGCATCTCAAATCTCAAGTAAAAGAACAAACAGAAGTGAACAAACCAGCTGTTTTCCAAAATAAGTCTTAAAACGTATACTAAAATTGTATGGATTTTTGTGAAATACGTGTTAGTTGATTTTCAGCTGTCTAGTCTCACACTTTTTGAGGCAATGGATTAAAAAACACGCGGTATTTCTAGTTTGTGGTTTTTTTTACATAGATTTTGATTTTTACCGAACAAAATAAAATATAAAATGTATATAAAATAAAAAATACATATAAAATTTCAGACAAACCTATCCAATCCGGTTTTGGTCGTTCGAAAACATATCCGATGCAAATCGATCTTAGATACCTTATCGGCCTGTCACTCGAACGCGGCCATATTTTCCTTCTGTACAAAATGTCAAAATTGAGGTTTAATTTTTTTTTCGCTAGTTGCAGTGAGGAGGGCTAGGACACTGTTTAGATTGGGAAGATTGAGTCCGGATTGGTGAGTCCCATCGTGTTTACATTAGAAACTTGGAAGCGCCTCAAAATATTTTGACATTTCGCACATTGAAACAACAAGAAATGAGACTCGAGTCAGGTTTTTATATTTTTTTCGTGTCTCACGAGAGCCCTCACCCCACACTTCTCTCGCCAACGAACTGCCGTGGTACCGGACTCAATCTTCTCCAATCTAAACACCGTCTAGTGTCGCCAAAAAAGTCCGAGTCTAAAATGGAACCAACCTGAGATTGGCAACTAGCAGTCCATATATTATATAATATAACGTCCATGCTTAAGACGCTGATTACATGACTCGTTTTTTCAGTAAATTTGTTTTTCCTTTCGTCTTTTTGACAGCTTTGGTGAGGGGTGTAGAAATGTAGGGGGAATGAAGCAACAAATCCATACATTTCTACAAGCTGTCAAAAAGACGAAAGACGAAACGACCGAAAAAAAGACACGTGTAATCAGCTTCTAAATCTATAGCTTTGGATATGTGCCCGAACGCGGCCATTTAGTGTCTCTTCGATCCTTGCAAAACGGAGTGTCTCAAGCAAGCATCTTGTTTTTTATGCCACCTTTTATGGCGTAGAGAAGACATTTGTTTTATGAAAAATTGAGAATTGTTAAGCAAACATATTATGTTATTGTTTGTAGTTAATTTCATCGTTGCTAGAGCAAAAAATATTATTTGTAAATGTTTTTTAAAGTTCATAAATAAAAGTGTCTTGAAATGAAAAAAAGATTTCTTTGTTTAAAGCATGCGGTACACATTATTGATCATGCATGACACTTTTGCTCACGGCTGATAGTGTGTACACTCTGAGTGATGGTTTGTTGATCAAAACGGAAAAATTTTTGATATTTTGTTGACAGCCGACTTTTTGTGTGTTTCATCGGTTACGTGTACCCAAGAACTTGTTTTTTGATTTTGATTTTTCACAACGACATGACGATGATTTTGTGGAAAAAAGCGGTGAGGAGCTCTGTTCCCTCCATCGATCTCACTTACAAAACCATCGTCATGGCGTAGTGAAAAGTCACAATCTAAACAAGGTCCAAATCATTTATCAGACACAATCAGTAGACATGCGGTTCAGTTTTGTTTGTTTAGTTAATTTTTCATAATGTTGACACTTAAATCCTGTTCTGAAATGAAAATTTGTACTTGACTGCCGGCCAACCAAACTGATATGTGTACTCGAAAATTTTCGCGCTAAACAGATGTCGACCAAAACTGTCACTCACGATCGATAATGTGTGCCATGCTTAAGGCTTAACTACATTCAACTTACTTTTGTACAAAAGTGAATAAAATGTTTTGTCTTTTTTAACGTTCTACGAAATCCTATCTTTCTCAAATTTTACAATAAAGTAAAAGTTAAAGCGGTCTTAACTTTTACTTTTGCACAAAAGTAAAACACCAACACACATAAATAATCAGTTTAAAAATCGACTAACAGATGTCGCCACTGGGGGGGAAATTTTATATATTTTTTTTTCATACAGATAGTGCTTGGGTTTTTTAAGCCAAATGGCAGATCCTAACAGAGTTTTGGTACAAATTTCTCCAAGGAGATGTCGCTGGAGTATGTGTTTATTTTTCCTTTTTTGTACTTTTTGCAAAAAGTTTCGAATGTAGTTAAGCCTTTAATGTAGAACTTGAATGGAAAAGTATTTTTTTATCCGTTATTTGTTTCAGCTTTCACCGAGTGTGGTGAGCTCTCTTTCTCACAAAAGAAGATAGGTACTCAAGCACAAAGGAACACACCTATAATTAATCATGACTTCAGTTTTGACTGACGGCTGATAGTGTGTACATTCTAAATGATGGTTTGTCACGAAAAAAGGGGGTTGTCATGGTTCCTAAAAGAATTCAGTAGCCGCTCAAAAATTCAACTTTTTGATAATCTCCTTTCACACGAGGAAACAAGTAGCTGGAGATTTTTTTGACGTTTTCTTTTAATTTACTTAAAAATCTCTTGTACATTTCACACGTGTAAAAAATCGTTGAAATTTTCTGTAGTTTCATTTTAAAGTAGCTTGGTTGAACAAAAACTACTGTGTGTGTGTGAAGAGGAATGTCAAAAAAATCTCCTCAAATCGTTGAACGGGGAGATTTCGTTTCCTTCTCTTACATTGTGCCCTTCTCACCCAAAAACTGAATGTTTCTCTAAAATTAAGTTGAATGTAGTTAAGCCTTAAGCATGGCACACATTATTTAGCGCAAAAATTTCCGAGTACACATATCAGTTTGGTTGGCCGGCAGTCAAGTACAAATTTTCATTTCAGAACAGGATTTAAGTGTCAACATTATGAAAAATTAACTAAACAAAAAAAACTGAACCGCATGTCTATTGATTGGCGCATATTCATAGTCGTTTTTAGACCCAAGTTTATCTTAGCCTGGAGTTTATCCAATGTAAATTAGATAGGATAAACCCAGTATTTTCTTAGAAACAACTTAAACAGTGACTATGAATATGCCCCATTGTGTCTGATAAATGATTTGGACCCTGTTTAGATTGTGACTTTTCACTACGCCATGACGATGGTTTTGTAAGTGAGATCGATGGAGGGAACAGAGCTCCTCACCGCTTTCTTCCACAAAATCATCGTCATGTCGTTGTGAAAAATCAAAATCAAAAAACAAGTTCTTGGGTTCACGTTACCGATGAAACACACAAACAGTCGGCTGTCAACAAATATAAAAAATTTTTCCGTTTTGATCAACAAACCATCACTCAGAGTGTACACACTATCAGTCGTGAGCAAAAGTATCATGCATGATCAATAATGTGTACCGCATGCTTTAAACAAAGAAATCTTTTTTTCATTTCAAGACACTTTTATGTATGAACTTTAAAAAACATTTACAAATAACATTTTTTGCTCTAGCAACGATGAAATTAACTACAAACAATAACATAATATGTTTGCTTAACAATTCTCAATTTTTCATAAAACAAATGTCTTCTCTACGCCATAAAAGGTGGCATAAAAAAACAAGATGCTCTTTTCGGTCGTTTCGTCTTTCGTCTTTTTGACAGCTTGTAGAAATGTATGGATTTGTTGCTTCATTCCCCCTACATTTCTACACCCCTCACCAAAGCTGTCAAGAAGACGAAAGGAAAAACAACTGAAAAAACGAGTCGTGTAATCAGCGTCTTAAGCATGGACGTTATATTATATAATATATGGACTGCTAGTTGCCAATCTCAGGTTGGTTCCATTTTAGACTCGGACTTTTATGGCGACACTAGACGGTTTTTAGATTGGGGAAGATTGAGTCCGGTATCACGGCAGTTCGTTGGCGAGAGAAGTGTGGGGTGAGGGCTCTCGTGAGACACGAAAAAAATATAAAAACCTGACTCGAGTCTCATTTCTTGTTGTTTCAATGTGCGAAATGTCAAAATATTTTGAAGCGCTTCCAAGTTTCTAATGTAAACACGATGGGACTCACCAATCCGGACTCAATCTTCCCAATCTAAACAGTGTCCTAGCCCTCCTCACTGCAACTAGCGAAAAAAAAATTAAACCTCAATTTTGACATTTTGTACAGAAGGAAAAAATGGCCGCGTTCGAGTGACAGGCCGATAAGGTATCTAAGATCGATTTGCATCGGATATGTTTTCGAACGACCAAAACCGGATTGGATAGGTTTGTCTGAAATTTTATATGTATTTTTTATTTTATATACATTTTATATTTTATTTTGTTCGGTAAAAATCAAAATCTATGTAAAAAAAACCACAAACTAGAAATACCGCGTGTTTTTTAATCCATTGCCTCAAAAAGTGTGAGACTAGACAGCTGAAAATCAACTAACACGTATTTCACAAAAATCCATACAATTTTAGTATACGTTTTAAGACTTATTTTGGAAAACAGCTGGTTTGTTCACTTCTGTTTGTTCTTTTACTTGAGATTTGAGATGCATAGTTGAAATTACTAAGTGATTAAAAAGTGAAATATTTAAAGTAAAATCATTAAAACAGTTTAGAATCCATTATTTAATAAAAAAAAAAAAAAAAAAAAAGAACACGAAGTGCGTTGTGGTCAATTGTTGATCTATAAAAAACAGATCAGATATAACTGCTTAAGCTATATTTTCATCTGGTTTCTCTCCGAGGGCTGTCGTTTTATGTTGCTTAAGATTTCTACAAACGAATATTATTGTGGATGATTTAAACAAAATGCAAATGCAATTCTACATTTTTTTGGGGACTCCCGTTGAAATCGTATTTTCGGCAATTTCTTCATCATCAATGATATTATTTTTAGTGAATTGTTTCATTTTGAATAACCAATCTCCAAACCAACACTAAAAAAATTGAAGACAAAATACAATAGATGTCGCCAATTCTATACAGGAAATTTAAAAATACCAGTTATGGTTTTTTCGGTAAATACAACTTTGAATTTTTAAAAACAGGTTCTATGTCATAATGTTTAAATCTTTTTTTTATCTCTTCGGTTCTTAGTATTATTTTTTGAGCATTATACAGCACAACTTAAATTTTTTTGAAAATCGCAATTTAAACACAAAAAAATTATTCGTAAAATTTGCAAATTTAAAAAAATGTTTTCGGCACATGCTGGCACAAGTTGAGCACAATACGGTACAACTTTCTTTTTTTTTGAAAATCGAAAATGGCGGTGCTAACTTCACGCTTCGCTTAATATATTTTTGTTCTCTAAAAGCTGTAAATATGCTAATTTTTTTGTTATCTCTTCGGATCTTAGTATTATTTTTTGAGCATTATACAGCACAACTTTGATTTTTTTGAAAATCGCAATTTTGCAAAAAATTTTATTCGTAAAATTTGCAAATTTGCGAATTGAAAAAAAAATTTACGGCACATGCCGGCACAAGTTGAGCACAATACAGCACAACTTTTTTTTTTTTGAAATTCGAAAATGGCGGTGCTAACTTCACGCTGTGTCGCTTAAGATTCATTTTAAGAATGAATTTTGTGAAAATGAATGCTTTGTTTTTTTTGTTGCATAGTGTTAGGCTGGCTAAAGGTTGGTACTTGGTGCAATGAAAGAGACAAAAGTAAAAGAGAAGAGGAAGGCTACGTACGTGTGGCGGTGGCTAACTAACACATAATCGATTTAGTTTTTTGATAGGTTAATATTGTATATTTTGGCCTTTGGGAAGTGTATTGGGTAAATGCAAAACTGGACTTGCTTACATGTTTTTATACTCTATAGGTATATATAGGTATACGTAGACAGATTAATATTATAATGTCGGTGCTACCTTTAGGCAACCATTAGGTTTAGGTTTTTGTGTTTTGTGAGGTTGGCTGTGGGAAGGCAGGTAAAATGATTTGGAAAGAGAGAAAGAGAATAGATGTAGGTAATTTTCAAATGTACATGTGCCGGTGGTGAATAAAAAATCAATTAAGTTTTTGGTTGCGAAAATTATTTTGTATGGAGGTTTCGATATAGTTTCTTTTCGAAGCATTTAACTTATGTTATAATCGTCGGATCTTATGTCTAATGTCTTAAAATCGAAAATAAATAGGTAGGTAACAGGATATTATATAAATACGTAGGTATAGGTTCTTAACTTAAGTTCTAGTCGTAGGTAGGTATGTAGGTACCTTCCTATAGATCATGTCTATTACCTATGTCGATCATTGATTTAATGTATTATTTGGGGGGGGGGGGGGGGGGGGTGCTAAGGAGACTCGATTTTGATTTTGCTATTAGAACTTCATTTTGTTTAAAATTACCTGCCCAATGTCGTTTGCCAGATATAAGACAAGAAAAAAGTAATATCAATAGATACCTATGCCTTTATAGATAGGTAGGTAGGTTCAAAGTTTTTATTGGGGATGTTTTTTTTTTATTCACATAGTTAAGTAGTAGGAGGAGGATTTTATCGTAGGTGTTATTTTTATTGAAGAAATTTTTTGTCTCATAAATTAATTTAAATTTCATGAACATTAAATTTTTTATGGATTAATATGTAGGTAGGTACTAATAATAATAAATTATTTTTCTACCTACCTCCTGCGCCTACATCTTCAATGTTCCATATTCATACCATTCCCTCACGTTTTTGCTCTGAGCGAGGATGAAGATCGTGTGTATTTGTATGTTTATATTCACGTAAACAAAGAGAAAAATCATAGTATGAGATCATGGACAACAGAGAGAGAAGCTTTGTATGGAAGTAAAAGGTAATTCAATTGGCTGTTAAAAGTTGGAAGTGTAAGTTTATAAAAATACAAAATGCATTGTAGGTTGGTTTTTATTATTTCCTACGCATTGCAATGCGAAAAAGGAGATATGAAATATATAAACCTGCATATTGTGTGAGTCGAATTTCGGCCAATGGGCGATACTAGTTTAAATATGTACATATTTAAGTGTGCAGTAGGTTAGACCAATGGGCGATAATATAAATTACATAGTTTTAAAACTAATGAAATAAAAAATGGGGTAAAATGAAACTGTGAAGAATAACATTTTGACTATTCGGCCAATGGGCGATAGTAGTAGTAAAAATAAGTGCGATTGTTTGCATGTGAAAAAATGAGACATGAGATCTCAATGTCAATGATAGGTTAGCTTGTATTAGTTTGTATGGAATACCTATCTATAAATGACTGTTCACATGAGAGCGACCAACGAATAAAAGACCAAATGGGATTTAAACTATTTAAAAAGCTTAAATTCTTCACAAAAACTAGACAAAATGGTAGAAAACTTATTTAATATAATGTTAAGATACTAAAGTTTTAATTAGATATCTATACCTACTTATATACATAATAAAAAGTTGATAAAATAAATTTGTCATCGCAAATTGCAATCTGTTCGCGACGACCAACTTATTTTCTCAAATGTCTCTTATTTTAGTAATTAAAACGCAAATTTTAGTATCCTAACAATAATTTAAATAAGTTTCCATTATTTTACCTACTTCTTTTTTTAAGAATTTAGGCTTTTTAAATATTTTAAATCCCATTTTTTGTTTTATTCGTCGGTCGTTGGTCGCTCTCATGTGAACAGTCCTTAATAATTGCGTAGTTATGGAGGATTTTTTTATTGTCTTTTGGTTGGGGGTATAGAAGGTACCTATGTAGATTAGGTTGGTAGGTATGTACATACATACTTACTTCCTAGTTAACAAACCACATTTTATTTTTTATTTGGGACAATTTTATTAGTCATAAATATACGGTAGGTATACGGATTATGGTAGGAAAATTAAAAAAATAAACTAATCGCCATAATTCAAGGCCATACATATTTATAAAATAAATAGATATTAAGAAGAAGATACTTAGATATAATAATAAATAAATATTTTTTAAATATTTTCCAGGTATGTACCTACTTATCTAGCTAAATAAGTAAGGTTGAATTACTGAAAAGAAGAAAAAAAGATCTACATCCATACGTTGTTCCCAACATCGCAGCTTCGATGTGACTGAGGGAGGGTTTTGTTTCTTGTTTCCATCTCATTATAAGCTACATTAAATATCACAATTTTCAAAACGTTTCCCTATCATCTACACTACACAATACACGTACGAAGCCTTCCTCTTCTCTTTTTCTTTTGTCTCTTTCATTGTACCAAGTACTAACCCTTAGCCAACCTAACGCTATGCAACAAAAAAAACAAAGCATTCATTTTCACAAAATTCATTCTTAAAATGAATCTTATATCAATCTCGAGTCCATATCTAGTCCATATCGAGTCCATGTCGAGTTCATGATGAGTTCGTGATGAGTCGCGAAATTTCAGTTAGGTTCATGTCCAGTCGCGAAATGTTCAGCTAGGTTGTGTCGGGTTGGCTATGATGGGTCGAACCGTGATGGGTCATACCCAACCCAATCTCATCAATCATATATTGAATATTTCAATTTTAAGTTTTGAGGTTTTGAAAATTCGGAATCATTATTAAACTATCAGGTTTATTTTATTTTTTAATCACTGATTTTGCTTCCTAAACATCTTAAAATTAAAAATGGAAATTTTCGATGGCCAGTTTCAATGATTATTAGGTATGACTGGTGCCTTAGATAAGTAAATAATAGTTAGTTAGGTAATTAACATTAAGTGAGTTTTACTCTAAAAGTTCTTATTTTTGAAGAGGATTAATTACAAAATTGTGACAACATTCCTTTTTTAAAAGATTTTTGGTTACTATCAGTGCTGAACAGTGAACACGTTGGAACTTTTAAGCGATTTCTTAATTTAGTTTTTATTATATTTTGATATGAAGAAATTCTTTCAACGTTTATTGAGAAATGAGGAACACAAAAGGCACCCTGGTCCCTGAATAATTCTATGAATATTTTGAAACATTAACTCATTGAATTCATTTTTTAAAAGCCCAATTTCAATTCAGATACAGACACATTTCTCAGTTTCTTAATATATACGCAGTCAACTAAAGCGTTGTGTATAGTTCCAATGTTTTTGTGTTCTTTAGGAAAACACGTTAAAACAAATTGAACGATAGAGTTAACATGACCATCCAATACTGCGCTTTGTGAAAAATTTTGAAGTGCGTATAAGAAAACGTCATTGAAATCCAATCTTCTTCTAATATCTTGCAAAAATGTTATGTAAAACATTTTAGCATGATTTTGGAAGCTCTGTATATATCTTTTTCACTGAACTTATTTGAAGTGTATAAGATTTCCCATTCGGTACCGCAATAAAGGGTATCTCGAAATTACCGCCTCAGTAGAAAACCATGAAATCCTGAGGTCATTTCAAGTCGAAAAACTTAAGAGGTAATTTTCTCGTTTTCAATAAAATTTTGTTCTGTGTGAATAACGGTTTTCCAGCAATTTATTATCAAATACATTTTTTTAGCATTTTTAGGTTATTTTTTTTACTTCGATATGATTTTTTTCACAAAAACACGTCATTAATTATTATTTATTATTATTAAAGTCCAATATATGTTCTTAAAAATACTTAACATTTTTACCTAAAATACATTTTAAAATTTAAAAAAAAATAAAAAAAAAACAAAAAATAAAGAGAAAAAACAAAGATGCTGCAGAAGCCAGATTCTTCGAGAAAAATGTAGCCATGGACTTTTAACGGTCTTACTCTTCCTTTAATCCTTATAACATTTAACACTCAACGCTCAGCGTAGTTTTTAATTCGTTTTTATTCAGATATTCATATTTTCTTGATTTTCACTTATTTTTTGATGCGGTCAAGTGCTGCCTATCAACAAAAAAACTTAGCATTAAAAGCTTAATTTTGAAATACATTTTATTCAAGTACCTGACGGGAAAGCCATCACGTGGCACAATATTTTAAAATTGTGTGTAAATTTTTTCCGAAACGTTCTTGGCACTCTTCGAATTCTATATCTTCTGCTAGAGCTGTTGCAGAAATGATGATTTATTGCTTTTAATTAGCTTATCAACATCTGGAAATTTGTCTGCTGCAGCCTTCGAGGAAAGATTTAAATTGTGACACACACAGCCATTCACAATAAGACTCGAATCCACATCTATTTCCTTTAGTTTCTCTTGAACACCGTTTGTTTTCCCATCATATAAAAGAACAGTACAATTATCTGCGGTTAATACAACATAACATTTTTCTTTTATCACTAAAACCTACCGTATAAGCTGGGTCAGATAAAATAAACAAAGAGGAGGCGTTAATGTGTAAAAAATCCATTTTTTCGTATAATTTAATTAATTAATATTACACTGACATTATATATTTTGACAAAAACTTAACTGATAATGTACTGATTAATGTTTTATTTATTAGTTTACCACATTTTAACATCGATGTTAAATCATTAAATTCATCTTGTCTCATTTTCGATGTCCATTAGAACACAGTTTACACATGTAATTTTTTGCTTATAACTTCATAAATGTGCAGTGAACTCATGTACCTACGTTCTTGTTTCGATGTCATAAATATTTGAATATGTCAGAATACCTATAATGCTAATTTACACGTACATATTTGACATAAAAAAAAGAACAAGAAAAATATTTTGAAAAACGTCGAAGTTTGAAAAACATCGATGTTGGAAAACATCAATATTTAAAATTTTCAAAGCAAAAAAGGTAGTTTTAATTTTTAAAAGATTCATTTTCATTTCGAAAAGTTGAGGTGTTGAACTCATGCTTGTTTCTTGTTATGACTGGGCTCTTATTTTGATGTCAGAAATACGTCATTGAACTATTTGACTAAATTACGAAATGAAAAATATTGTAAAAAACATCGAAATAAATTTAAAAAGAGATGCATTCTTTCGAAAAATTGGCGGTGCCAGTGAGTACTGAGGTTGAGTTCTGAACTCATTTAGGGCTATTATTTTGATTTTGGTGTCAGAAATACGCTAAAACTTCACAACAATATAATGAATTAAACATATTTAGCCAAAAAAAAAATTGATAAGAAAAAAATTAAAAAAATCGATGTTTCTAGTTCGATAAATATTGACATCGATGTTGTGTCTTCGATGATGACATCGATGTTAACATCGATGTGTTTTCAATATCGCTCATCCCTATGTTAAGGAACGTAAGTGACCTATATTGAAATTTTAGAAAAGTGATGATAGCTTTAATTAATATCATATGTGCAAGCTAAGTTCCTTTAAAATAATAAAAATTAAATTTATGCAAGCGTGCGGAGCAATGTCGTTTTTTTTTTTTTTGCGATGTGAATAATTTTAAGGGAACAATTTCCTGAGTATAATAATACAGAATATGTATGTGTCGGCGAATCGCACAACAGTGCAGTGTGGTGACGATACTGTGCAGTGGGTTATTGTGAATGTATACATAGGTGCGTATTTACAAACTGATGAGAAATGATATTCAGCTTACAGTGGGTTCCCTGGCTCGGTTTCTGTGCGATTTTACATTGGGTTCCCTGGTTCGGTTTCTGTGCGATTTTACATTGGGTTCCCTGGTTTGGTTTCTGTTCGATTTTACAATGGGTTCCTTGGTTCGGTTGTCTGTGCGTTTTATAAATGTATCTCGGTGTGAGTACAATAATAGGCAGCCCAGTGGGAAATTTCTAAAAATTCAATGGTGAATATCTTGCTTCTTCCTTCAGGAAAGGGAGCAGCACCAGCTTCCTTTGTGCGGAATACATCGAGGATTTTAGCATGGGCATGTCATTGGCGGGGTGCACATGCAACCATCTCGATGAAAATTCCACAACTAAATCACTACTTCCTTGGAAGTTGCTTATTCACCAGTTGGACTGAGGACTCCGGTGAAAAATATGATGAATATTCAGCGAAGAAATACTTAAACAAAAGTAACTTGCTTATTCATCAGATCATTAATTTTTGATGAAAAATATGATGAAAATTCTTTTATGAAATCGCTAAATAATTTGGACTGGTTTTTGACTACCTCAATATTTGCCAATGAAAAATATGATGAATATTCAACAAAAAAGTCACTAATTGCGTGTTACTTAGTTATTGATGAGCTTAATATTTATTATTTTCGGTGAAAATTATGATGAAAATTTAGTAGTGAAATCAATAGGGAATTGGGAGTTGCTTAATCGCTAAATATTTCATTCATAAATTAGAAAAATACTTCTCCTTAGTTGGAACGATTGATAAGAAGTGACCTAAACTCCAAAATGCGTCTCTAAGACGCAAGTTATGGTCAATTTTTACCGACCCTTATAAAAACCAAAGCATGAACATACTGTGAATTTTTTCTAAATCGTACACAATGGCCGCGTTCATGTTTGTATCCAAAGCGATCTGGATAGCTTTGTGTTGTTGTAATCCCTTGTAAAATCACAGCTGATGTCAAAGCAGCTGTTGCCGAAAAATTAATCTCAAGCTATCCTAAAAATTCTGGGATACTTATCTATCTTATGAGAAACGGCAACAACAGCTGATTTGCGTTCAGAAACATACTGGATACTCGAGTATCTTAGATAGGCTATCCTAGTGAAACCTGAACGCGGCCAATGCTAAGTTCATGATAAATGTCTGATGAAAGGATACACTACTTTTCTTCACAGAAATCCTCATATTGATCGCGTCAGCTGTAAAGGAAAGGGTAGTTTTTATTCTTTTCTTGTTCAGGGAAAAAAGAAGAAAAAAAAGAGAGCGTCGTGGGAGAATTATTTTTTCTTCTCACTCAAAGTAAGAGTCGATCTAGACAACGAACTGCTGAACTTATGCATTACTTTTCAACGATTGAATCATGGCATAATTTTACCTATTAAAATAGAATCTTTTAATACCACATTGAACTCACTTGATTTTTGTGTGCCAGGTAAAAGAAGTGAGTGTTTCGACATTTTGCCCATTTCAAAGCAGACAATATGCATAAAACCATGAACTGGTGAAACTATGCATTACTTTACAGTAACTAAATAAGTGCTTGCTGTTTCTTCGAAGAAGTGGCATTTGAATTCAATGTTGAATTCAGCTAAATTTTTCAGTGAGGATTTTCCTACTGGGAGGGAGTTAAAAATTAAAATGCGCATGTTAGGGTGAACAACGTGTAGACATAAACAAGCGAAAATCTATAAAAAAGGCAAGCATAATAAAATAAATTTCTTAAGCAAGCGTAAAACATAATAAAATAAATCTCTTAAGCAAGCGTCAAACATAATAAAATAAATTTCTTGAAATAACCAAACAAAAACAAAGGTTTTCCTTTTTTGTCTACAGCAAGTAAGCAAGGGAAAATTGAAACTTGCAAGTAAAATATAGCAAGCGCCAGAGTGATGATGTAGATTTCACATTCTGAAAAAATATAGCAATCCCCAGAATGATGGTGTAGATTCCACATTCTGAACAAATATAGCAAGCGCCAGAGTGATGATGTAAATTCCACATTCTGAGAAAAATATAGCAAGGGGCAGAGTGATGATGTAGATTCCACATTCTGATTAAATATAGCGAACACAGAATGATGATGTTAATTCCACATTCTTTAGCGAGGAAAGAATTATAATTTCAGATTCTTAAGCGAAAGATGACAAAAGAAAACGTACTTTTTAAATTGATATTGAGAATAGGTAGGGAAGATGAAACGCCAAATGCTCTCGCTAAAAAGATAAAAGGAAAGGGGCAAGGGATAGCTTGAGGAATTTAAATATTTACAATAATATAACAATAACATATTACAAGATTTCGTTTACTTATTCAATTGCAGAAAAAAAAGGCAAGTCAAAAGCTATTCAACTCCTTCATAGGAGCAATTAGGTGTCAAGAGACTTTTATGAAGCAAGAGAAATTCGAGCAAGCCGACGAAGAAGTGCTGAACGTCTATCAGCATTAGGTCACTGACCAAATGGCAAGGGTTTAAGGATCGCTTTGTGGCAGCTGTCCACGAAAACGATCAAATAAAGCCAGCTTTTAAATTCTAATATCTCAGCAAGTCGCTGACAGGTAAGGCAGCAAAGACTATGGGCCAATGGCAACTAACGGATGACAATTATCTAGAGGCATGGGAACGCCTGAAACAACTATATGCTAAAAAATATCAAACCTGTCGGGAATTGCTCCGACAGTTTATCAAGCTTTCTACATTGCAAGCTAGGCCAGCAGCCAATGACATTATGTCCAACGTAACCTATGAGATGATGAGACAACTGCGTGCACAAGGGATTCCTGTTGAGCATTGGGATATGTTCGTTGTGCATATTTTGCATGAAAGACTAGATGCTGACATCAGTATTCAGTAGGCAATGGAAGCTTCAACGCTGTTCGGAGACGCCAACAACCCGAGAGATGCTGAAGTTCCTAGACAAGCAAGCTGCAGCCATTGTAGAGCAAGCGACCACTCATCGCTCCAGGCCATTCTTACGGAGCCATAGCGAGCAAGCAAGGACAGGATCAATAGCAAGGTACAGTAGGTTTGTGGTTGAGCGACCAAGTCAGCAAGGGGCAAATAACAGCAACCAACCAATAGCGGGAGGTTCTAATCAGGTCAGGCAAGCTATAAGAACAACTCCTAGCTGTGAATTGTGTGCGATGAATCACCAGCTCTACCATTACGAGTAATTCAGAATGTTAGCCAAAATGCAAGGGTCAACTTCGTACAATCTAGGAGATTATGCAAAAATTGCCTAAAGCAAGGCCACGACGCACAGTGGTGCGAGAGCGGAAAAAAGTCTTTTGAAAAAGTCGTATCTATCCTCTTAAACTTTATGTTTAAGTACTCTTAGATAACCCGAGCGTATGATTTAAAAGTATTTTTTAACATATATATTGTATGTTCTGATTTACAAGCCCTCAAAGTTAAAAAATAATTTTACTCAAATCGCGAACCGTATTTTCAACAAATTTTTAGATGCTTTTTTCCGAAGTTCCTTTAAATAAATTCTCTAGCTTCTTAAATAATTTTATTGGTCTATTTTCGATTACCTAAAAATAAAAAAAAATATTGATTATTTATAAAAGATACCTTCTATAAGTAGCCTGAAGCTTCAGTACTAAGAAAAAATGCTTTTTTTCAAACTTTTTGATTTAAAAAAAAAGCGCCAAAAGATAACAAGAAAGTAAGTATGCCAGCATATGCTCCATACATTCATGTTAAAGCACAGAAATCAGCTGCAGATACGTGCAGATGTGGAAGTTATGCTTAAAAATGTTTCACTGAATCGGATTTCAAAAAACTCCGTCTTGACGGTGGTGTTTACCAAAAAGTTTGATTTCTTCGGTATTAATTGTCATAATGAACTGGTTAAGCCTATTATTTTAAGTAAAAATGTCAAACTTTATTTTAAAAATAAAACAAAATTAATACATTGACCCAGGTCTGAGAATTTCGATTTTTGCGAAACCATTTATTTCTGCCTGGAAAATTTTTCAACTCAATTTTCTTGAAAACAACACGCGAAAAATAATATAGTTTTATGATATTTTGAATTATATGATAGAGCTTAATACGAAATAAAGAAAAGGATTAGGGATAATCCTTTATTTTTTTTTTATTTTTCGCTAAAAGTGGGGCAGGTAAAAATAAAAAAAGGTGTTTTTTTTAAAGTTTTATTGCTTTGTTTTTGTTGTGTATTGCGTAATTTTGTATTACCTGTAAGGATTAGTAATGGCTTATTAGAATAAAATCTCTTACTTAAATCTAAATCTTGTAAAACAAGGTACGGTGACAATTAATGACGGCAACACCTCCAGAAGATTTTTTGCAAATCCAACCATGACTTCAGAAATCACTGGAGTTAGTGAATCCCTAATTCGGCGGTTTGTTGTTATCCTTGAAGTAATAACGTCGAATGAAAAATTAGATTTCAAAAAAATATGCAGCTTACACGTGGGAAACTGCTGAACTGTTTGTTGAGAAATATAAATGGTACAATATGCCAGCAACCGTACATAAGGTTTTGATCCATGCAGAAGAAATAATTAAAAGCTGTGCATTTCCTGTTGGATCGCTCTCCGAGGAAGCCCAAGAATGCCGATATAAGGATTATAAAGCCCACCGCAGGTTTCATTCGAGAAAATGCAGCCGAATTGCGACGAATGAAGATGTGATGCATCATATACTCATATCCGACCGCTAAAAGCTGTTCGATTTTTAATTTTTTGGCCTTAATTTTTTGTTTTCAATCTATAGCTTCATAATTTCCCCTGGTCCCTGTTGAATTTCGAGAAAGGTGTTTTTTTCTGAAAAAAATGTTTTTTATTTGTCAGGCTTTTTTCTCAAAAATCAGGATTTTCTTTCTTTACTGTCAAGCTTTTCTGATTTTAGAGCTAGTAACCCTAACTCCGAGTCATTTTTTGATAAGCGAAACAATAATACTACCACCATCATTCCTGATGGCGGATGAATCAAAGACAAAAGGGGTAAAACTATATCGGCAACGTCAAGCTATGTTTAATAATTTTTGGAAGCGATGGAGAGAAGAATATCTCGTAAATCTACAAGAGCGTAAGAAGTGGAGAAGGGAAAGGGAATGTCTTAAGGTAGGACAGCTGATGTTAATTAAATCTGATCCCTGCCCAATGGGCTTTAGGTAGGGTCTGTGAGCTAATCATGAGCAAGGGCCGAATAGTACCATTCATAGGTTTAAGAACCAATTGAATATGCAAGCTATTAACAATACTTACCCATAGAAAGTTAATTTATTTTCAGTTTAAACACGAGCCAATGAGAACAGTAGTATGAAGAGCCAGCCAATGATAATAGGCACAATCGTCAATCACTAATAAATTGCAAGCAAGGACAATCTGTCAAGTACGAGATCCTAGAGGAAAACGGGCGTTTTCGTCGGGACTGTATCGTACACAAGTATAAGTACGAGGAGAACGCAAGGAAATATTTATCACCCCACGGACAGCTATCCTACTCTTTCTGTCCTCCTTAAGCCTAGTACGCTGCTGATGCGAAACGAAAATTTCCTGTGATCTCCAAACAGACAACGAAACGCTTGCGAAAACACAACGAAAAATATCCTTAGAGGGTTACACTAATTTCAAAGACAAAATCAAACATAAACGCAAAAAATCAGAGAAACCGATGAAATAAGAAAATGATAAACAAAAAAAAACACAAATAAAACTCAAATGTCATTTTTCCGCACACAATAAATAGTCTGTATAATTAATTCAGTGCGAAAAAGGAGCGGAGACTTCTCCAAATAATCTGCTACAATTATGAATTTTGCTCTTCGAACAGCGTACTGCAAAACGAAAAGCAGAACGAAATTTTCCGTTTATGATTTCGTTGTGTCATTTTTGTATGGGATTTTTCGTTTCGCATCAGCAGCGCACTAGGCTTAACTACAAGTAAAACGAACACACATGTAAGCAACACAAGTCACACGCAGGCGGAAAGAAACATCTTATGTATTGTTAAATGAATTATAAATAGTCAGTCTCAATAACAAGCTCGACCTGGTCGGTCAAAATAAAGATTTGGTTTTTTTAAAGTATTTTTTTCCCAATTAAAAATAATGTTTTTTATTTCAAAATATTAATCTGAAAGAAGGTGATTCTAGTGTTAGTTTATACAACCACGTATATGGTACAGATATTGTTAAAAGAACTTAAGTATTTTAAATAATTTAAGTCACCTTTTCTTTGTTTATTTGTTATTTTGTTTTTATGTTGCTATGTGTTTTAATATAACGTTGGCAACTACCTATATTGTTATTATTTTCAAACAAAATATTTGTATTTTCATTCTTAAAATTATTTTTCACTAAATGTTAGATTGTGTATGATAAAGGACGCATAAAAGCGTAAGTTTATTAATTTCCTTTTTTATAATTTTTAACATTATTTATTTATTTATTTAGGTAATAAAACATACTACCTATGTATATATTATAGCATTGAATATATGCATCATGGTTTAATTTTAAAAATCTACGAATCTTACAGATATGTCGACGATATTTTTGCAATCGTAAAAAAAATGAAGTGGAAAATATACTGCAAACTATTAACAAGAGGTTTCCAAGCATCAATTTTACCATGGAAAAAGAAGACAACGAAAAACACTCTCTTTCCTTTCTTGACCTAGAAATTAGACGAATAAATAAAAAATTGGATTTTGCAGTTTACCGAAAATCAACGTCGACCGATCGCTATATAACCAACGATTCCTTTTGCACATACCAACAAAAATTAGCTGCTTTTCAATCAATGGTACACCGCTTATGTCGTTTACCTCTATCGGCTGAATCTTATATAAATGAATATAAATATATGACACACATAGCTGATGTGAACGGTTTCAATTCATCGATTATATCGATCAGTTGATTAAGAAACGTTCAAATAAGCTACGCACCGCAGAAAGAAAAAACAATCTCTCAACATATCTCTTTATCATAATATGTATACCAAGTATAACAAATAAGTTGAAAAAAGTCTTCGAAAAGTCTGGAATGAATGTTGTTTACACTAACAACAATAAAACTTCGGTTTTCTTTGGGTTCGACGAAAGACAAAACAACAACGTAGTGGCATTTATCAAATCTCTTGCTCAGACTGTGAGGCGTGAGCACAAGTACATCGGAGTCGGAAAAACTGCACGACGAGCTGTTAAGACGAGATTTGACGAGCATATTCGTTCTGCACGGAAGAAAGAGGTAGACAGGGCGATAGCATCACACGTTTACTACCCAAACAATACAAATCCACACAAAATCGAGTATTTTAAAGAAAATGTTAGTTTATTAAAAAATGTAAATAATCCTTTAAAATTAGATGCATATGAATCAATTTTTATTTCCAAAGCCAATAATTTAATGAATTTAGAACCAGGTCCTATAATTGTACCGCTTTTCAATCATTTAAAGAATTTAAAGCTTACTAAATAAATGTCTAAATTTTTTGTTGGTTTCTTATATGTAAGTTTTACATATTAATATACTTTTTGTTTTTGTAATTCTCATTTTACCTGTTTTATTTGTAGTACCTACACACACTATTACATTTTATTAGAAAATTTGTTATAACAATTCTTTATATAACAATTATTTTATAACAATCATTTGTATCAGTGGCCAGTGCTCAAACGACACTCGCTGAAGATGGTTCCTCAGATGTGAACCGAAATGCATTCGTTACAATTTAATAAAAAACACTCATATATAAATTGTTGTTGTTTTATTCAATTACGTTGTTTTGCGGTCTATAAGGTTTCAATTAAATTATCAAATATAATTCGACCACAAATCCGGCTATTTTTCAGTGTTTAATAACTGATATTATTTATTTTTTTGTAATGAATTTGTTTCTCACTTAGCTACTTAGCTACTCATACCGTCACACTTCCACTTTCGCTACTCTTTCACCTTTTCTTTACTTAACCTCTCATATAATTAAAAACAAATGAAATTCTAAATAAAATAATACATACTCTTTAATTTAATTTTGGTTTGTTAATTTTAAGCTTCAAATTATTGTAACTATTGATTATAATGACGTTATGAGTTAAAGATGGCAACCAATAGATTTTAAATAGAATTTAATTCTTTAGATTTAAATAAAAAATAAATGATCAAAAGAGAAAATAAAATAAATCTATAACAATACAGTTTTGGTACTTACTGATAATACAGATTGCAGCTTCCAGGTTCATGTGCGCACATCCCCCAAAGATCTGTTCTGACGTGGCAATATAAAATTTAAGAAATAAATTTTGTTTTCCCTTCGATTGATCGTTTCTTTTCACACTTTAACAATTAAAAGAAATGAAATTTAATTATGAACCATGAATCAACCGGCATTTTTACAAGCTACTCACAAGTTGTTCTTGTACATTAGTCTCTGTTTGTTCAATTTTATTTTAAAAAACTTTTGCTGTCACTGAGAGTTGGTAGTAGCTCACCCAAGTGTTGTTGTTTAATTCAAACCTAAAATATTAATATGATATGATGGTGCGAAAGCTTGACAGCCTAACTGTAAGTGCGTTATCATACAAAAACCTCTTCTAATTGTCAAATTAAAATTAATTTACAAGCTCTTGTGAGGTTGTTGTGATTCGATAACATTTTCTGGCTTTAAAATGTTTTTTTTTTTTCAGACAAGAAAACACAAAAGTAACATAACATATGTATTTGAATAATTGTCAAACTTGTGAGTTGTGAGCTCCTCAAAAGTAGATCAAAATTTCGTAACAAATTGAGAGGGTACTCTAAAATACGAAAACCTCAAAAAATCAAGTTCACCTCACATTGTGGGGTTGTTGTGATTTGTGGGGCATCAGTGAGGTTTACCCAGAATTCCGCGTTTACTATATAAGATCTCAAACTGTTTCTGAAAATTAAATGGATCATTATTACATTTAAGATTATAAATTCATTATTTTTAAGAGTTTTTGAATATTTTAATATTATTTAGGAATTACAGTTAAGAAAATTGTTACCTATTATATATATTATATAAGCATGATGGAAACTATATTGTATAAGACTCTTACCCATATACCATAGAACTAAGTAATTGTATAGTATATTATGATAATAAATGAATTGATAAAACGCCTTGTTTATTATTTATATGGATACACCACGGTTAACAAATCTTCTACATATACCGTTAAAAAAAGCATTTCTTTTGGATTACCTATAACTTAAATTTGCTTAATGCTATGAACCTTAAGTTCATTTATTTTTAAAATCTATTCATTCAGATCTTTTTTTAAAAACTGTGTGTTCGCCAGGCTCTGATGCAGGACTTCGTTCAAAGGGGTGCAGGGGGCTATATTCGTGTAATTTGACCTACTGCTCAAAAATCGATAACATTTCAGTTGCACAATGTACATTACAATTTAATACTAAGTCTTTTTGAACAATGCTCTGTTTGTTTGTCTGTGTTAAAAATTGTAAGTATAAACAAAGGTATATGGGTATTCGTACGTAAAGAAAAAGAAAGAAAAAGTAAGGAAAGTATATTGTATGTACATAATATGGTTTTTAAATATTGAATGAAAATCTGGTAATAATCAACGTCAATATAGGGATTTGTATGAGGATGTGCATAAGAGCAGGGCCACGGAGGTGGCTTTGAGTCATTGTTGTAGGCCTATTATTCATGATATTTGTGATTTATGACAAGAAACATCAAAAAGAGTCCCGGCACTGTTTTTAGGGAAAATGCTATAAAGCTGTTATGTTTATGGAACTAAATTATAGGCCGTGTGTGAATTGCGTTAAAAGTTTGATTAAATTTTCTACCAAGATTAATTTTTGACGTTTGGTTTGAGATGGGATCAAATTTAGCCTTTTGATGTGTGAATTGCGTTAAAGAGGATTTTTACTTATTTTTCTCATGTCCTTTTTCAAAAATAATTTTTGGAATAACTAATTTTTCACCGACTTTTAGAATTCGTTTAAGCAAAATAGAGTGTTTTGACGTTCAATAAGTATGTATTTATGAAATGTCCAATATTGCTTACCCGCTTTTTTTTATTATTTTTTTGTGGTTTGAGAGAAAAAAAATATTTGCAATGAAACCAAAATAAATTTAACTGACTGCATTTTATCCAGGAGGGATAATGGCGAAACAATTAATTTAATTTACCAATGAAATTGTGAAATTTTCGAGCAAACTAAAATGCCTTGTGCATTATTCGATTTTCTCAACTAGTAAGACAAACATTCTTTTCGAGCGAAAATGACACTAGGAATCAATCCTTTTTACTTTTGGAAAATACCATCAGTTTTGTATCGTTCATTTCATGTTTTAAAACACTAATCGAAAAACTTTGCAAAACAATTCCCATTATGGAAGGTTTGTTTATTCGGTATATGAACATTGAACACTAGTTTTCACAGCTGTTAAACATTTCAAAGCAACATAAAAAACAATCATTTCTTATTATATTTTATTGTTTTGATTATAACCAAAAGAGCAACAAAATATACGATCTAAAATACAGTTTTAATTATAACCCATTTTATTCACAACAATAGTTTCAAAAGTTAACAATGGTCGAAAATTTAACCAATATCTTAATGCAATTCACACACGGCCTTATTTTATCCTGTGTTTCAATATATAATAGCAATTTAATAATAACAACCAATTAGTTTTTATGTTTTTTTGCGAGGCTTTTAAAGAGTGTGTTTATTTTTCCGATGAAATCAATAAAAGAAAAACCAACAAAATTATTCAACGAAAAAATAGTTTATTTTAAAAATGCTTAGAATTATTTTCTATCCATGATTTAAATTTTGCTATTGCAGTAAACACACCTGGGTACTGTTCTCGTCCACATCCACGTCCCCACGATACTACACCCCACAATACTCCTTTCGATTTGCTTACATAAGGGCCACCAGAATCTCCTTGACATGCATCTACACCTTTTCCCTGAGCACATATCATGGTAGGCAGTATACTATCACCATAATCCCATGGAGATTGTGAGCAACTTTTTCTTGATATAGATGTAACTTCAGCTACTTTTAACATATTAGACATTATATAGCCGTTTTCAGTTGTAAAACCCCAGCCACCGATTAAACCGATTTTTCCGTCGACCGGAACTCCTTCGGCCAATTGTATACTTTTCGGCATTCCTCCTCTGAATGTGATAGGAGAACCCAGTTGTACCAAAGCAATGTCAGCTGCTTTTGTTGTTGAATTGTAGTTATTATGTGTTTTAAAACCGATAATATTTTTAACCTGCCCACCTGTACTCCACATGGTGCACCCAACCCGAGCAGTCAGCTTTGACATTTTTACATTTGCAACACCCTGTGCGCAATGGGCCGCGGTAATAAGAATTGTATCTTTTAAAATGGATGCTCCACAAAAATGAATTCCTGAATTTTGTAATGAGGCTAGATATGGCATTTTCTCTATTGTAACTGAGGATCCATTAACAATTCTGAAATTCGAATCATTAACACCACAAACGATGTGTACGAAACCAGCGATAACTATTAAAAGTAACATCTTGAGAGATATAAAACTAAAATCATATAAGGTCTTGACTTTATATAAGTATCTCCAAAAATTTTAGAAAAAAAACAACAAGTGTTCCTCTTGCTTATGTCATTTTTTTGACGTCTTACCAACCAATAAAAACCAAGGCAGTATCTAAAACACTTGATTTTAACACACTTGCCGTTAGGAAAACAAGACAAATCTAACTAAATTTTGGCTGTATATACACAAATATTTTTATTTTTTTTAACCAAGTTTGCTTAAGTATGTTCATGGTGAGCCAGCTGAATCTACTTATACTTTAGGTCAGTGATGAAAATAGACTTTTTCTCGATTGTATTAAAAACTGAAAAAAAAAATAGTAATGAAAAAGACAAGTCGGGGAGAGTACCCAACAGTGAGACATTGTACTCGTTGAGTCAGCTAATTGCAGCAATGGAGGTTTATAAAAAGAAACAAGTAATTTTCGCGTAACTAGTGAATAAAAACATGTTTTTAAAAAGAAACGACGTTATTTGGTACACCCTTTTGTTTATGGCTGGCATACAAAAGGAATATTTTATACATATTTTCTTTTGCCGGTCATGGTATGCCTCCGAAGTAATGTTCCATACTTCTGTAAACTTTTTTATTTCATCGATAAATAATTCGATATCAAATTCTTCCATGTTTGAAATCTTTCTACCGTACTACTGCATTTATCAATTTATTTGTGAGTACTGTAAGATGCAAAGGCGTTACCGCTGCGTCACCGCGGCGTCAAAAAAACGGATGTGTGCACCGGGCCTAAAAGCAAATTTTACGTGTTGAAATAATTTTCAGTCTAGGTGCGAGTTTAATAATTCATTTTTATGTATTAAGTAAGATATTGTCAACAACACGATTAATAAAATTTTGAGGCATTTTGATATAACGGGTGATTTTTTAGCTGGTTTGGTTTTGGCAACACTGGTTTTGACAGCTGACGTGTGTTTAATACCTTGCGTCACTGTCAAACAGCTTTAGTTTGGTTTGCAATTTAACCATGGATCGTCTTACAAATGAACAACGCTTGCAAATTATTGAATTTTACTATCAAAATTCGTGCTCGGTTCGAAATGTTCATCGCGCGCTGCTTCCATTTTATGGTCGGCATTCTCGACCTTCTGAGCAGTCTATTCGGAAGATTGTGACCAAATTTCGCACCAAATTTACTTTGTTGGACATTAAATCACCAACACGTTTACGTACTGTGCGTAGTGAAGAAAATATTGCGGCCGTATCAGCTAGTGTGACAGAAGACCGCGAAATGTCGATTCGGCGCCGTTCCCAGCAGTTAGGCCTTTGTTACAGCACTACGTGGAAAATTTTGCGGAAGGATTTGGGCGTAAAGCCTTTTAAGATACAGCTGGTGCAAGAACTAAAGCCAGCCGACCTACCACAACGCCGAATTTTTGGTGAATGGGCTCTTGGAAAGCTGGCCGAGGATCCGCTTTTTTATCGAAAAATTGTGTTCAGCGATGAGGCTCATTTTTGGTTGAATGGGTACGTAAATAAGCACAATTGCCGCATTTGGAGTGAAGATCAGCCAGAAGCATTGCAACAGCTACCAATGCATCCCGAAAAAGCCACTGTTTGGTGCGGTTTATGGGCCGGCGGCATTATTGGGCCATATTTCTTCAAAGATGATGCGAATCGCAGCGTTACTGTCAATGGTGAACGCTACCGAGCGATGATAACAAACTTTTTTTTGCCCGAAATGGAAGTTCTTGACTTGCATGATATGTGGTTTCAACAAGACGGTGCCACATGCCACACAGCACGCGAAACAATGGCGCAATTGCGAGGCGAGTTTGGTGAACAGTTAATTTCACGTTTCGGGCCGGTCAATTGGCCGCCTAGATCGTGCGATTTGACACCATTAGACTATTTTTTGTGGGGGTATGTCAAGGCTAATGTCTATAGGGACAAGCCCGCTTCGATTGACGCACTGGAAGCCAACATCCATGCATTCATTCGTGAGATACCGGCCGATATGTGTGAAAGAGTATGCCAAAATTGGACTCAGCGGATGGGCTACCTGAGACGCAGCCGCGGTCAACATTTGCATGAAATTATCTTTAAACATTAAATTGCAAGGTTCAAACTATCGATTCAAATAAATATTTCATTCATTTTTTCGAATTTTTTGTGTTTTTTAAAAAAAAAAAGTTCTAAACCTCTTAAAAAATCACCCGTTATATTTTATTGTTTTTATTTTATTTACATATTTTCGACGGTTTACTTACCGTCAGTGTGGCAGTGAGACAAAATCCCGTTGCGTACAGTGAAATACTTACTTACTGTTGGTTACATGGTAAATTCTTAAACTAATTTTTTTTTGACGTTACTAACTAAAGTTATGTCCCACAAGAAACAACTCTCGTCGATTATATAATTGTATACCAACAACAATGAAACAAAGTTCGTCTATAAACGTTAAACTAATTTTTTGTATGGAAAAAGAGCAAAAATAATGAAGTAACCCAATATTATTAAAAATAAATAATTACACGGAATACCTACATTTTTAGATACTGTCATTTGAAGAAAGTGTATCACTGCTACTCAACTATTTAAAATGCATAGAACATCAAAAATTAAAATTTTACTCAATCAAAAAATACATATTTCATTGATCTTACTTAAAATAATTCTTATCTAGGAATAGGAACTTCACACAATTGTGGCTGGTTGGTGGTGGTGGTTTTCTGTCCTGACCTGAATGTATTTATATGATATGATCCATCTACTTTATTAATAGATGGATCATACAAAAATAATCAGTAATATTTGAAAGAAATTGTTGGTAAATTTTTACTTTCTTATGACTTCTTACTTATTACTTATATCTTATTACTTATTACTTATAACTTATTACGCACTCTGAGATTAAGATAGTTTTTTAACAAATTTCTTAAAGTTAAATTAATTTTCTTGTTTGTTTACAGTCACTCAAACGGTCATTTTGTTTGTAACATTTAAATAGCCTCAATTGATTTTATTACATATTTTAAGCTATATAATTTGTCCGCATAGGTCTTGAAAAGTTATCAGGAAGTGAAAAAACAGTTATGTTTTGTTATTTTGCAAATTTTAAATGGGTAGACTAAATTCAATAAGGCTAGAGAAATTGCCGAAACAGAGGGCTATCGAAACTGACGTAATGTTTTATTGGCAAAGTCCCAAATTAATATGCAATTTAACAAAAAAATCCGTTAAAGTCGCCAAAAAATTTGAATGACGAACCCTTTTAATTTTTCCTTATATTCTATCAATGTCGAAAATTATATGATAAGCTTCCAATTACAACCACTCTCTGAACAAATCAAGACACAGAGCTGGGTTAGAAGTTAGCCGAATGACCTTAAGTCAGGTTATCAGAAGTGCCGGAAACCTAAAGCACTTAAAGCTGAAGAAAAATCCTCTGTTTAACAATGCGTGTAAACTATAGCAGCTTAATTTAGCAAGATTACGAATGCCATGGAATGCTTAAGCCATCCATTCAAACGATTGGCAAAAAATAATGTTTTTAGTTGAAAATTTTTTACTAAAACGCATCGTATGGATATTACTACTACTCCCATGATTAAAGAAAAAGAAAATTTGTTTTTTGATCGCTATCATATAGCCGTGAGGGATGAGTTATGGTATGCGAATACCAGTATCATTTTATGGCACTGTTGATTTAGTTTTTTATACTGTGAAATGACAACAAAATAATACAATTACTAATTGGAAACAGTCTTGCTTCAGTTTCATTGTATTTTAGGACCACTGTCGATTTTTTTTGCATCAAGACGAAGCGCCGATTGTATATCAAAACGTTGTTAACCTAAAATAAACATGAAGCTGAAGATCGCTGCATCGAAAGAGAAAAAAAAATTAAGAGAGAATCTGTAGATATATTGAAATGATTTTAACATTGAAAATGTTTATAGGGTCGTTTTGAGAAAAATATGGTATTACTGGTGTTAACAAAGAAACTACCAAAATGAATAAAATGAACCTAAATACACAATCGATGAATCGTACCATATACACCTATGTCAAGTTAGCACTACACTTTTTGAAATTTAAAAAACTATAAGTACACAATTAATTGTAGCTTTTTTGTTGTAAATTAGTTGTGAAAAGAAAAAATTTGTAGCTCTACTATTTTTAACAAAAATGGTATGTAGTGCTAACTTGATATCAAAATAGCATTACACTTTTGAAAATTAAAAAAACTAAGTACGCTATTAATTGAAGCTTTTTTGTAGTAAATTAGTTGCGATAAGAAAAAATATGAAAAAAAAAATTCCATTGTTTTTTCTAAATTAAAAAAAAAAAATGGTATGTAGCGCTAACTTGATATCAAGTTAGCATTACACTTTTGGAAATTAAAAAAACTAAGTAAGCAATTAATTGTAACTTTTTTGTTGTAAATTAGTTGTGGAGAGAAAAAAATTCTAAAAATATTTTTGTGAAAGTTTTTAAACAAACACTGAGTACTTATGTAGTGCTAACTTGACATTGTGAGTTCAGGCATTAAAAAGGGATATTCAAAAAACTAAGTACGCAATTATTTTTAATTTTTTTGTTGTAAATTAGTTGTGAAGAGAAGAAAATTCTAAAAAATTTTTTGACAAATTTAAAAAAAACAATCATGGTAGGTGCCTAATGCTAACGTGACATTGTGAGTTCAGGCATTAAAAAGGGATATTCAAAAAGTACGCAATATTCTTAGCGCCCAAAACCGACGAGGAATTTGAAAAGTATCTGGAATGCTACCATGACTGTTTTTTTTTAATTTTGTCAACAAAATTTTTAGAATTTTTTTCTCTCCACAACTAATTTACAACAAAAAAGTTACAATTAATTGCTTACTTAGTTTTTTTAATTTCCAAAAGTGTAATGCTAACTTGATATCAAGTTAGCACTACATACCATTTTTGTTAAAAATAGTAGAGCTACAAATTTTTCCTTTTCACAACTAATTTACAACAAAAAAGCTACAATTAATTGTGTACTTAGTTTTTTAAATTTCAAAAAGTGTAGTGCTTACTTGACATAGGTAAATATTTAAAGAATAAAGGTAGAACTAGAATAGGCGGAAGCCAACGTACGTGGTAGTACGAAACCGAGCGAAAACAAGAAATTCATATGACGCGCCCATAATTGCGTTCTGGAACTTTTCGTTTAGTTTTCGTTAACTTTTGCCGTCGGACGTGAGAGCGCTCACCGACCGCTCTTTCGTTCGTTAACTGACAGCTAGCTTCAAAAATCAAAAAAATCACTTCCAACCACTCAAGTGCATAATGGGTGACTTATGAATTTGACGTTTTAGAAAGCAACTTTTCGTTCGCTTTTGACACTAGCTTCCGACAGCTACCGCCTATTCTAGTTCTACCTTTATAATGTGAATTGCTCACAGGTAGTGATTGTGATTTTTGAATCACAGGTCGAAAATCACAGGTCGTGATTTTTTTTCATCTCTAGTATTCTGTCTGTATTCTATATTTTTTGTTAATGGGTTCACAGTACACAAAAGAACAGAACCGTTTAAAAGTTGTAACTGTTAAGTCAATTTTAATAGTGCATTACAATTTGAAGTATTTAAACTGTCAACATTTGTACAATATATTTTTAAATTAAAATAAATACCTACCACAAATAAGAAGTTTTCGAAAATGTGAAACTTCAGATGAAGAAGATAAAGATAATATTTTTTTTTTTTTTTTTTTTTTTATTTATTTATTTCATTGCATACTTGCATCTTAAGATAATAACAATCTTGTAAATTGATGCAAGTTTCGTATGGTATTACAAAATATTACAATTTAAAATACAATACAAAATAGGTACTCTTAACTAACATTAAAAAAATTAATTTGAATTTTAAAAATTAAAAAAAAAATTTGTATATTAAATTATCTATTAAGATTTGTGTAAAATATCAAATCAATTTAGAAATTAAATTAAATATGAAAATTTAATATATTATTACGTTAAAAATATTAATATTACTCGAGCAATAAAAAATTGTTTAAGATTGGCATAAATGTTCTTTTAACTCACTCTTAAACTGCAGTTAATGCTTCTTATTCTTCTTAAATTTCGTGGTAATTCATTCCATAAACGGATAGCAAAAATGTAAAACTGTCGCTCTGAGGTAAGACACGTGAATCGAAATTGCAGAAGTTGTTCCGACCTGATAGACGAGGACATTTGTAATCTGTTGTAGAGATAGCAAGGTTGATGAGAGTATATAATAGTGAAGAGATATAGGACGGTCCTATAGCGAATGACGTTTTCAAAAGTTAAATTGTAGATCTGTTTAGCGAATGAAGAAACTCTATCATATCTTTTTAGGTTGTAAGTATATCTGGCAATGTTATTAAAAGCAACTTGTAATTTTCTTCGACTAATTGAGTCACAGTTACCGTAAATTTCACAACCATAAAGTAGTATGGGAACAAGTAAAGTTTTAGAGAGCATAACTCTAGTTTTAAGTGGAGTAAAATGCTGTGTGGGCCACAAAGTACGAAGCACTCCATAAACTTTACCTACTGCCATATTTATATGTGTGTCCCACGTTAGCTTCCGATTAAAAACAATTCCTAGATTTTTTACAGTGTCAACATACTCTAAGGCAAGGTCGTTAAGGAGTATTTGCGGGAAATATGACAGGTCTAAAGGCTTTTTGGATATAACAATACATTTAGATTTGCTTGGATTCAAAAATAAACCATTACTAATGCTATATGATGAAATTAACTTAAGATCATCGTTTATTTTTGATGCAGTGTCTTCAATCATTCCAATAGTACAGCTTTTGTATAACTGAACGTCATCAGCATACATTTGTATGGTTGTGTACGACATAATTTGAGGAAGTTCATTTATATATAAAGAAAATAAAAGAGGACCAAGAATCGATCCCTGAGGAACTCCTCTTGTAATGGAAAGGTATTCAGACCATGCATCATTCACCATCACAGCCTGCTGCCTTCCGCTAAGATACGACTCTATAAGATGAACCGCTGAACTGGAAAAGTTATAACACCTGGATAACTTTTTACATAGATTAAGATGATCAACCGTATCAAAGGCCTTGGAAAAATCCAATAGTACTAAAAAAGTTACATTACCAGCATCTAGAGCTCCTCTTATATCTTCGATGACATTAATAAGTGCCGTAGTGCAACTGTGATGTTTTCTAAAACCAGATTGCTTTGTAGATAATAGTTTTTTGTCGCGCAAATAAGTGTTTATCTGGTTTTGAACATTTTTTTCGAAAACTTTTGATAAAAAAGGGAGTATAGATATTGGTCTATATTCTTTTCCGTTTTTCGGAATGGGTAGAATTTTGGCTTTTTTCCACTGATCGGGAAACACCCCTGTTGTTAAAATGGTGTTAAAGATATGGGTTATATATGGCAGTAGAAAAGGCAGAATTATTTTTAAGAACTTTGGTGACATACCATCAACACCTGTAGCGTTCGATTTTACCGATAATAAACATTCAACAACAGAAGTTTCTTCAGTTCTGTGAAACTCAAACAAATTTTCGGAGGAATTAGTTGGTAGAAAAGAGTAATCTTCCACAGAAAGAGGGGCAGGAAGTGAAGGAAAGGGAAGATCAACGAGTTATTTTATTAATGCGTTAACATCAATGTCATCAACAACATCAAGTTTCTTTCTTCTCACTATTCCTGAGTCACGCAAATTTGTCCATAACTTTTTTCCACCCAATGATAAATTTAGACGGCTACTATAGAATGTTTTTTTTGCAGACCTCACCTTAATAACAATAAGATTTCGTAACGCTCTATAGTTTTGCTCAAATTCGGCTAATCTGTAACGTTTCCAGTTTTTAAAGGCCATATCTCTTTGATTTATGAGCAATCGGATCTCAGCTGTGAACCAGGATCTTTCTTCTGGATTGCGTATCCTTGTACGAGAGCGTACAAAGTCATTAAAGAGACTTAATACTTTAGTGTTAACAAAATTAACTTGATCACTTGGGTTAGGTAAATAAAAAACGCAGCTCCAATCAATATTTCTTATTTGTTCATCAAGCATGGCGTAATCAATATTTTTAAAATCTCTGTATGCATAGCAGTTTTCAGTAACCTCACAATGGAAATTGTAAGTCATATATATAAGATCATGTTTCGAAAAACCAGCCGCGCAAAGTTGATCTTGAAATAGGACTTTATTTGCATCACTTACGAAAAATACATCTAATAGTGTTCTAGACAGATTATTAAAGTGTGTTGGAACGGTTGTGTTTATCGGAAACATGTTGAATGTTCTCATACCATCAATAAAGTTCGACTCTTCTAAAAGATTGCTATTGAAGTCTCCACAGATAATTACATTCGAAGTTTGAAAAGAGATTTCTTCAAAAGTTTCAAAAAAAGTAGATAAACTTATATTTTTGTTTGGCCTGTACCCAGTACCAAGAAGCAATTTTTCATCGCCACAAGACAACTCCAGAAATAAACATTCTACTTCACTTCCTACACCTGATTGATATTTCAATCTACTTTTTAATTCTTTCAGTACATAAATTGCCACGCCACCACCTGTTCGCCCTTGTCTATCACAACGATAAAGTTTATAACCATTTAAACTGCATAACTCGTCATTATGGCTACTTGTGAACCAAGTTTCGGAAATACATATAACATCAACCTTGTTGCTCACAAAAATATCCCTAAACTCATCAATCTTTGGCAACAAGCTCTGTGCATTCAAATGACATATCTTTAAACCACTTTTTTGAGTATTAAAAACGTTAATCATAGATCTCAGAATTACACCATTGCTATCATAAGTGGAAGGAACACTCATTTTAATTTTAAAAACCTGTTATATTTAAATATTATTATTGCTCAAGCAAGTAAATTTGTTAAAAAACAAATACATATATAATAAGAAACAAAAATATATTAGGAATTATGAGTATATAAAAGAAAATTTATTGAAAAATTAAAAATGAAAAATGAAAGAAAAACTAATAAATTAAATAAAAAGAAAAATCTGCAGCAATGTTGATTGAAGAAAATTTACATATTAGGGCTGGCAACGTCATCAATTATTAAATGTTCGATGTCTTCGATGCTCTCAACTTGACAACCTTTGGCATCACCAGGACGACGTTTGACATATACAAGACCACGCAAAGTAAACACAGAAGAGAGTTTGTTTTCTTTTTTGTATTTTAGTGCCGTGCGTAAAATATTATTATTGTTTTTCGTTAAACATTCGCGCACAAAAATCGGGGAATTAGAGTTCAGACCAATGTCTCTTAAACAAAATTGTTTTTTCGAATTTTTTTTATATTTGGCAAGTGATGTTAAAACAAAGTTACGGTCATATGGAGATCTGAACTTGATAATAATTGTCGTGTTATCACCGGTTTTCGGGCGAGTGCGAAAAATGTCATTGAGTTGCGGGGGTGCAATATTTACGCAAAGGCAGAGATTATTAAAGTAGGAGCCCAGGTTCTCTTCGGCAGTGCGAGGAATACCGAAAATTAACATGTCGCGCCCGACGCTTTTGTTTTCCTGATAGTTGAGAGTAGTTTTTATTTCTTTAATTTGAATATTCAGTTCTTTATAATTATTTGAAACTAAATCAAGTGCTTTATTAGTATCAAACAAATCTTTACTTTTAGTATCGTGTGCCGTTTTTAAAAGAGAAAAATCATACATAATAGAGGCAATTTCACTATTTGTTGTGTTCTGTGCAATCTCAAGTTTAGTAACTCTACTGTCAAGATCTGAGATGTTTTTTTGCAATTCGGCAAATTTCGTATCCATTTTAGTTGCAAGAGCATCATAGTTTTCAGTTATTTTAGAAGAAAGAAGTGTAATGATTTGTTCACTTTGAATTTTTAGCATCTCATTCATATTTTTCAACAGGAACGAGTCGTCGAAAGCCATTTTTTTAACACTTTGTGTTGATCCGAGCGAGGTTCGAGGTGAATTTATTTTTGTAGAATGTAGAGTCTAGTTCTAAATTATTTCTATTTCTCTTGTTACCTGACATTGACGGTATTTGTGTGGATGTGGTTTATGTGTTTAAAAGAGAAAAGTGTTGATGTATATAAAAAAGTGTCAAACTTCTTGACACTGATTCATAAAGAATGGAAAGGTTTGACACTGTTTTATGATGGTAAATGAAATTTATGATGAAAAATAGAAAATATTTTAAGTTTTTTATTTAGTTTTATATCACTTGTTTTGAAACTGATTTTGAAAAAAAAACAATTACTTTTGGCGAATTGTTTGAATAAGTGAAAACTGATTTGATTGTTCTTAATTTGTATATTATTTGATATAAATTGCCCGCCGATAAGAAACACGTCTACAGTATAAGCATAGCTTCACTATGTACCTATTAGTTTTGAATTATTTACTTCTTGTTTTCTAAACTGTCTAAGTAAAACTCTTCCGTCTCTTCTGAAACTAACTGTTTTAATAAATTATTTTGTAAACGAATTGTTATTTAAGTTTTTTTTTTCATTTTTGGTTGAGATTGTTGGGGGGGGGTGTTTGAATGTCTTCTTTTTTTAAATTTACATTATGGACACTGTACGAAAGTACAAGTACTGAAATACAACATTATGAAGAACTACGATAACTAAAAGATGTCCAAAACAAACAGATCGATTGATACGATCCACAAATGATCGATTGTCATTAAATGTAACAAAATAATGTCCTTAATGTACAGATTCGACTATACATCAAGTCATATGACCAAATAAAATCACAAATTCAAATATATTTCAAACAAAAGGTCGTGTTTTATTGAATTTGGAAAATTAAGATTTTTTTGCTATTTTTTTACGAAATAAATAAAAGTAGACTTTAACATTTGGTCCTTCGAGCCCTTTAAAATACAAACCACGAACTAATAACCATTTTTAAATGAACAAATATACATTTTGATAAGTGTGTGCAGTGTGTGCTTAAACATTTTGAATAAAAATCGAATCTACGATTCATATAAAGATATAGTCACGTGACTTAAATAGTGCATTGGCAAAATCGTTTTTTTATACACTAACTTAACTTAAAATATACTTAATTTAACTAAAATTAATCTTAAAAGTAAATTAAAACTAATTTTTTTGAACGAGAAGTCCATCGGAGGCTCCAGTTAACAACATTAACTATTCATCAGCAGCAGTAGTTGCAGACAAGCAGTAAGTCGTGCTTTCATGTTGTAAACTTGTCTTTATATTTTTCTTTCGTCATCTCTGTTGATTTTAAAGAAAAAATATACATATATACATATATTATAAAATGCCTGACACAAGAAATTTTAAATATGGTGAGCTTCAGAAAGGTATCTTAAATAAGATTATAAAGGATTTTACGAACTTTAAAAAGGCACCAAAAGAACGCCGAGGGCGATCTTATGCTTCAGGTCGATTGAACAAATTGGAGGAGGACGTTCAAACAGCGAAATCCTACCATGAGGCCATCATTGGAGCAGGAATGCTGGAGGAAGATTTAAAAGAAGAAGAATTAAAGGTGGTATACGAGCAAATAAATGAAATTTACCTAGAATATCAGGCTGAATTAGTGGACGCCATCGACAAATCGACACCAAGTATTGCGACTGCTCCAGTCACGGGTGCTTCAACATCATCGCACTCGGGTATAAGGCTTCCAAGGATAGACTTGCCAAAATTCGATGGTTCGTATACCACCTGGCGAGCTTTTCATGATAGGTTTCAGGTTCTTGTCCACAATAACAAAAACCTGGATGACATCGACAAGCTGCATTTTTTGCAATCATGTTTAGTAGGTGATGCAAGTAGGTTTTTGCAAAATTTGTCAATAGAGGCTGCAAGTTACATGAAGGCTTGGGATCTTTTGATAGAAAGATATGACCACAAGCGCATCCTGGTTCATATTCAGATGCAAAATCTTTTTGGGCAGCCCTCCGTGTCGCATGAAACTGCTGCTAATCTTCGAGATCTTCTCTACACCACCCGAGAGTGTCTTCTTGCGTTGGAGAACATGAAAGTACCGATTTCCGAATGGGATACAGTGCTGATTTGGTTCCTTTTCCAGAAGCTTCCTAGTACGACAAAAAAATTGTGGGAAGAAAAATTAGGTAATAGGAAAGACTTGCCGAAATTTAAAGAATTTACAGATTTTTTGGAGACTAGATTCCGAAGTCTAGAGGTTGTTGGTCAGCAGGAACTCGGAGTAGAGGTTCGGAACAAAGAAGTGCCATCCGTCAACACAAGGCAACGTGTTCAAGCAGCCAAGCCGAAAGTTTTACACGCCACAAAGCAGTCCAAGCAGGTTATCAAGCAGCCTTCCAAATCAGCAGCAAAGACGAACCCTGTGGAGCAATTAGTGTCAAGGCAAACATGCACTAAGAAGATGCCAAAGTTTCCTAAACATGGACAACATGGGACGGAAGGAGACTGTTCGCAGGTTGAAAATTTGCGAAAACTGCCTTTCTTACGGGCATCTCCTTCAGGACTGTTATAGTTACAGCAGTTGTTATTTTTGTCAGCAAAGACACCACTCTTTGTTACATCTAAACAATCAACAACAACAAAACACACAACAAAAACAACAACCTGCAGCAACTACATCAACTCAGGCAACGAACAACCGTTCAAAAGCATTTCAGGTGTCCGTGAACCCAAATGCACCAGAGTTTCAACCAATGGAACAACAGCACCAGTCAAATGGACAAACTTTTTCATACCACACGTTGCATGGTGATCGTCAACGTGCACACCAGGTGCTTCTAGCGACAGCAGTTGTTAAGGTAAAGGCAGCAGATGGCAAGTTACGACTCTTACGCGCTATCATCGACACAGGGTCAGAAATGTCGTTTATAACCGAAGCCGCGGCACAACTGTTGAAGCTAGAAAAGCGACGTACCATTACCGAGGTATCAGGGTTAGGGTTGGTCAACAGCGGCACCACGCAACACTCAGTCGAAGTTCGCGTTGCATCCCGCCACTCGACGTTTGAAACGGCCATACAGGCTTTAGTTTTCGAGTCGCTGACAGGCCATCTCCCGACCCAACGAGTGATACCCGGTAATTGGCATCACCTCAAGGGACTTTCACTAGCTGATCCACATCTATATGAGCCCGCACCCGTTGATTTACTTCTCGGAGTTGATGTTTGTGCGCAAATAATATTACCAGGAATTAAACGTCCTGAAGATGGTATAGGGCCGATAGCGCTTAATACCGAACTAGGGTGGATAGTGTTAGGGACTGCTCCTTCAAAAATTCCCCGGCAAACTAGGAGCTTCGTTCAAATTACAGACCTGAGCTCTGAATTGGAGAAGTTTTGGGAGGTGGAGGAAACCCCTTTCCAGACCTTTGAGACCGAGGAAAATATCGCTTGCGATGACCATTTCGAAAGGCACACTACACGCTTACCTGACGGGCGTTATCAAGTGAAGCTGCCGTTTAAAGGTGAAGGTCAACCAATGATGGGATCGAGTAGACAAAGTGCTTTTCGTCGATTCCTGCATCTAGAGAAGAGGTTCGATGCTGATCCTAAACTTTGTGCAGACTACACAAAATGTATACGGGAGTATGAAAAACTCCATCACATGGTAGAAATAGACCCAAATGATGCGGTTTTACAAACCCCTTACCACTATTTCTTACCACATCATGCCGTGTTTAAAGAAGCCAGCTCCACAACGAAGCTGAGAGTGGTCTTTGACGCAGCAGCAAAGGCATCGGACGGGATATCCCTCAATGATCGCCTTCTTGTTGGACCAAAATTACAGTCAAGCATAGTAGATCTCGTCCTTAGATGGCGAACCCACCGGGTCACATTTACAGCCGACATCGAAAAAATGTACCGGCAAATTTTGGTCGATTGTCCTGACAGTTACTATCAACTTATCATGTGGAGGGAGAAGAAATCGTCGCCGATGAAAATTTTTAAAATGAACACGGTAACATTTGGTACAGCAAGTGCACCATATCTTGCTATAAAAATTTTGAAAAAAGTGGCTGACGACGAAAACCACAATTTTTCGGAGGGGGCGAAGGTTGTCCGTGAGGACATGTACGTCGACGACTTGATCAGCGGTGCAGACACTATTGAAGAGGCACGAAAGAAACGCGACGAAGCAAAGCTTCTTCTGGCGTCGGCAGGCTTTAACCTGCGAAAATGGACGAGTAACGAAAGAAAACTCATCGAAGACGTACCAGTCGAAGATCGGGAGCTTGACTTTGAACTTCCGTTCAATTTGTCAAGTCATGTGAAGACACTGGGTATCAAGTGGTTTCCCGTCAATGACTGCTTTTCATACCAAAATCTGCATCCGACAAGTGATTCCACAACCAAAAGGTCTATGCTATCAACCATAGCAAAGTTGTTCGACCCGCTTGGTTGGATCTCGCCTTGTATTATCACGGCAAAAATAATGATGCAACGACTATGGGATTTAGGCTGTGACTGGGATGAAGCAATTCCACCAGCTTTAAAGAAAGATTGGGATGCTTTTTTACGAGAACTCCCACTTATCGAGCAATTTCGCATTCCAAGATGGACCCAATTAAGCAAAACCAACAAAGCAGTCGAGCTGCATGGGTTTTGTGACGCATCAACGAAGGCTTATGGAGCAGCAATATATCTTCGCGTTTTAGATAGCGATAGTAATATCCACGTAAACCTGCTCTTGTCAAAAACTAAGGTGGCACCAAGCCAACGAACAATTACACTTCCACGTCTTGAGCTCTGTGGCGCAGTCGTGTTAGCGCAGTTGCTACAATATACCAAGGAAGTCTTAAGCATTCCCAATGTCAAGATGTACGCGTGGACGGACTCTATGATCACACTGGCCTGGATTCGGGCTATTCCCGCCAAATGGACTACATTCATTTCCAATCGTGTTTCGGAAATTCAACGACTGGTGGGTATCGAATGTTGGGGACATGTTCCAACTAATCACAACCCGGCTGATTGGGCGTCCAGGGGTGTGTTTCCGTCGGAACTAGACTCATTGGACGTGTGGTGGATTGGTCCTGTATTCCTGCGTCAAAAATGGGAATTCGATGTCCCACATCAGCCCATTGACATCGATACCGATGAAGAAAAGCGGAAAGTTAATGTACTCACCTTGCATATTAGCGGCAACGGCAATAACGACTCTATCTTGCAAGCTATTTATAATTGTTCCTGTCTGCTCAGAGTTGTACGAATTATTGCTTACTGCTATCGTTTTACAATTAAGTGTCGACCAAAATTTGAGCCTAACATAGGTCCACTTACCTCAAAAGAATTAGAAGCTGCGCATCGGATCATCATCAAGACAGCGCAAAAGGAAATGTTCTCAACGGAGATTCAACAAATCTTAGAAAACAATTCCATGATTCCCAAAAATCTACGTACACTAAATGCATTTATCGATGCCAATGGAATCTTACGAGTAGGAGGTCGTTTGGAGAACTCTCTCCTTTCCTACGATGCGCAACATCCGATTTTGCTGCAAAACAATCACCACTTAACGAACCTAGTTGTCAGAGATGCCCATAAAAATACCATGCATGGCGGCATCCAGCAGATGGTCACCTATATTCGCCAAAAATATTGGATTGGACAAATAAGAAGAAGTATTAAATACCAGCTGCACAGGTGTCCTACGTGCTATCGGCAAAAGGCATCTGAAATGCAACAATTGATGGCAAATTTACCTGCTGCTAGAGTTAGGATGTCTCGACCATTCAGCCACACTGGCGTCGACTATGCCGGACCAATCGAGATAAAAACCTGGAAGGCACGAGCAGCGAAGGTCATTAAAGGATATTTTGCAGTGTTTATCTGTTTGGCAACAAAGGCCATACACCTCGAAGTAGTCTCAGACCTGACAACACAGGCGTTCTTGGCAGCTTTCAAACGATTCACTGCCAGAAGAGGAAGCTGCAAGAACATATACAGCGACAATGGGACTAACTTCGTTGGAGCTAATAACGAACTTGCAAGGATGTTGAAGGAAGCCCAACATGATTGGAAGATAATAGCGGAAAACTTAGCAAATCAAGGTACCGATTGGCATTTTATTCCTCCTGCTTCTCCACACTTCGGTGGATTATGGGAAGCAGGTGTGAAATCGGTCAAGTACCATTTAAAACGAGTTGTAGGAACCGAACGGCTCACATTTGAGGAACTCGCGACGCTTCTAGCGCAAATAGAAGCGTGTCTGAATTCGAGACCCTTATGCCCTCTGTCCGACAGCTTAGACGATTTGCACGCACTCACCCCCGCGCACTTTCTTGTTGGCGAATCTTTGTATGCCGTACCACAGGGTGAAGCAGACGTCAACCTTACTCATATCGACCGGTGGAAACGCGTTCAAGCATTAGCGGAAACATTTTGGCGGAAGTGGAACTCGGAGTACCTCTCTAGGTTGCAGCAGCGTCCAAAGTGGACAAAAATCACAGCAATGCCAAAAATTGGGGATTTGGTGCTACTGAAGGATGAACGACTTCCACCGACTAACTGGAATTTAGCACGAATTGAAGCAACACATGCCGGATCGGACGGATTAGTGCGCGTTGTCACGGTAAAAACACAAAATGGAATCATGAAACGCCCAATAACAAAAATTTGTCTTTTGCCTTCGAATGAAAACCCCGAACAAACTGCGATCGTTTAAACCATCATCGCAAATAAATAAAATATCTTCTTTAAATTATCAAAACAAAATAAAAATTTCATATACCCTCATCAAATGATTCACCAAAACTTTAACAACCAATGCAACAATTAATTAATTCATTATCAAAACAAAATTCTAATTCTTAATCGAATCAGATGACAAAACGATTACTTAAAATCATCAAATGATTCACCAAAACTTTAACAACCAATGCAACAATTAATTAATTCATTATCAAAACAAAATTCTAATTCTTAATCGAATCAGATGACAAAACGATTACTTAAAATAAAACGCAGAAATCATTCTTTTAATTTATTAATAATTTATTTTAATCTTAAAACAATTTACAAAACAACATTTATTTTTTCAACTTTCACAAATAACTTAAATTCGAAGGAATTATCACAAAAATAAAACAAATTTGCAAACGGATCTAAAAATAGTGTCCACAGATTTTGTCAACAAGGAATTGTCAAACATCCACCATATAAAACGTCAGAGCATATAATCGAATGAAATTCAATTCAATTTAATCCAGCGTAGCATATCCAAAATGTCACATACCGTCGGCAAAACGAATAAAATATTACGATTCATATTTTAATTCAAAATTCAAACAAATTAACACGAATAAACGTCCAAACAAATTTATCAGCATCAAACGTCATCAGGAATAATTCACACAAAATCACGATTTCAATGCAATTCATTATTTATATAAACACACCGCACAATTTAAATAATCAATGCACACAATCAATAATTATTATACAAACGAAATTATTTCTAAATATTAAATTCTTCGAATCAAATAATTTCACTCTATACAAACAATTTATTTTTTTGTTTTGAGTTATTTTCTTCACAATCACTTTCACTCAAAATTTAAATGTAAACAACTTCCCGTACTCTGATTGGAAGTCATGGAAATCTTCAAATACTGGTTGTTATATACTTACTTGTACATAAAGCAACTCACGCCACCATTCATACATGATTGTGTACATATGTACAGTTAAACTTTAATTATATATTTATACTTATGAAATAATGATCGCATCATATGCAAATCATAATGATAAATTGATAAAAAAAAAAAAAAAACTAATAGCAAATTGAAATATAATACAGACACACACCAACTATGCACACACCGCGAACGCGAGAAACTTATGCCTTATAAATACGCGCGTCCGACATCGTCATGAACTTCCGAATTCATCGCATGCACATCCCATCACATAACACATTCATCAGACACTTACCTGAGATCTAATTCACTACTTTAATAAATTTAATATAAAAACCGCCGAATTAATAAAATTCTTTTTCATCTTTAATTGATTAAACTCACCACCGCACGATCACTAACTGCGTCGACATCACGAATAGGAAACAAGATTACAACCTACCCATACACGAACAGTATGCACCATACAAAAGGGGAAAAACAAGTTTTATAGATCGCACTCTACTTACTACAATAATTTCATTGAGTAGCAATAAAAAAATAAAAACCACTACATCCGAATTTACGTTCTTGTTTGTTTTTAATTACCTCTTGTGGACTTTGTCTATTGTATTTGTTTTATATTGCAAACCACATATGCTAATATTTTGTCTCTTTCCATGTATATGAATGAGATAAGAAGTTGATGGATGACTGATGACAACCATAACAAATGAGCCATTAGCCGATAAGTTTCAGAACAAATTAATACCGGTCAAAGTGATGCCAAGCTGCCATAAATTCAACATTCACATAAAATGACATGACTGGGTTGAAGTTGGTTTGGGTGAACCCAATACTTCCATTCCGAGGCGGGAGAATGTACGAAAGTACAAGTACTGAAATACAACATTATGAAGAACTACGATAACTAAAAGATGTCCAAAACAAACAGATCGATTGATACGATCCACAAATGATCGATTGTCATTAAATGTAACAAAATAATGTCCTTAATGTACAGATTCGACTATACATCAAGTCATATGACCAAATAAAATCACAAATTCAAATATATTTCAAACAAAAAGGTCGTGTTTTATTGAATTTGGAAAATTAAGATTTTTTTGCTATTTTTTTACGAAATAAATAAAAGTAGACTTTAACAGACACCCTAAGTTTAACTCACTCTAAAAAAATCTAAATAAAAACCCTTCTACTTTTGAGGTGCCACATAGTCCTTCAAGAAAGACATTTCTTGGGTGAATGCCCACTCACTATTTGTGCTAGCACTGATGCCTGAGGGAGGATTTTGTTTTTTTAGTTCCTTTCCATAGCGCTCCCGCAAAGTTTTCCATTTTGCTTTGCACTGATCGACCATAAATAAATAAATAATTTGTGCAAAATATGTAAACAAAACATTAAGCTACCAATTGAAGATTTTACTTACTAGTTTTATTGACTTTAATGGAAATATCATACCAAACCAAGCCTTTTCTTTGACGAGATTGTTGAAATATAATGCATCTTTTTTATCGTACAGATATTTACGTTCCCTCACAAAACTAATTAAATTTGATAAAAAATCGTATTCTGATTGCGCTTGTACTGCCATTGTTTTTTTTTTCTTCTTTATATTCACTAACAGCCGTCACGAGCAAAATTGACAAGGGACACAAATTATTAATAAGAGACAACAACATGTAAACCTGAGTTGAGTTGAAATGCGTTTCAAATTTGACATTTAGGTAAGTTCGAGCCATTTCAATGGCTCTTGCTTAATTTCGCGAAAGTTAGCGAAACTTAACGAAACTGAGTAGAACGTCTATTATGGTTAGTGAAATATAAGAATGTGTATTGGCTCGTTGGCTTAAACTGGCTTAAGATCGGTTAAATCTATTATAGTTGGGCCTTTAGGGTTGGTTGCAAATTGGCAATCAGTCTCCTCCTTTCAGCCGGGGAGCAGATAGGTCATGGTGGGATGTACGTGAGCTCAAAGAAGATTACACAAACAATTTTAATGTAACTCAGTGATTCTGATTCTTTTTTCAGTGGCAATTTATTAAGCTAAGGTGCCGTGCAAGCAGCAGCAGACACCACTGTTTTTGAAAAAGCCTTTTGGGAGGCCTGTACTGCAAATATAAATTGAACAGAGTATAATACGCATCAATTCCAACAACAAAACTCTCTGTCCAAGCATCAACATAATTTTTCCAACAGCCGAGTCATCTCTATGAAGCTGCAGAATATAGGTATTGTAATATTTTACCAAGGGTTCGTAATAGATAAAACTTATTTACTATGTTTAAAACTTCCACTTATTTATTCCGTAAATAAAACACTTTACTTTCTTACAACTAAAGAATTTATTATTCAACACTCAAATATACCGAAACTAATTTCCGAAACAATTTACTTATCTCTTATCACAACCAACTTTACTCTTTCACTATTAAAAATAAACTCTGCCCAGGTCGGCAACGCAGTTGTCTTATATAGCAAAAATTTAGTTTCTATTACGTTGGGGAAGGTTCTCGTATTTGCTTCTCGATGTTTCTATGACGAGAGAGGGGGTAATAATTCCCCTTCGAATTTCGAACATTCTTTCAATGTTCGAAAAAGCTCACTCAAAGATATCAGTGGTAGCGTTCAGTACCGATTTGTGATTTACCTAAATTTCCAAGAGATGGCGCTTCATAAAAGACGTTACATTATAATTCAAAAGCAGTTGAGTAATTTAATCGTTACATTGCCCTCTTCTTAGGATTGTTCGTCCCGAACAATTTCATCACTTCTTTCACCGCTGTATCGATGTAAACGGTCACGGAACTACTTTTAATTTGCCTCTTACCCCTCTCTGTATACGGTAGACCGCATCATTGATTCTTTTCACAACAGTATACGGGCCTTCCCAGTTTTGTTGGAGTTTTGGTGATAGTCCCTTTTGTCGATGAGGATTGTCAAACCACACAAGGTCACCTTCTTGAAATCCTGTTGCCGTTGCTTTTACGTCATATCTTGTTTTCATTCGATCACTGGATAGTTTTATATTTGTCCTTGTTCGTTGATGAATGTCAAGAAGCCTGTCTTTCAGGTCATCCACATAGTCCTCTGTTCCCTGTGTCTCATTTGGACGACACCCAAATTTCACTTCACTTGGTAGGCGTATTGTTGATCCGAACAGGATTTCCGATGGTGTTTTTCCCGTCGAGCTATGGGTTGCACTTCGATATGCCATAAGGAACAATGGGATATGTCGGTCCCAGTCTCATTGGTAGTCGCCGACAACCTTAGATAGATGTTCTTTAAGCGTCCTGTTGAATCGTTCAACCATGCCATCAGATTGTGGATGGAGCGGTGTTGTTCTCGTCTTCTTAATGCCAAGAAGCGTGCAAACCTCCTGAAAGACTTTAGATTCGAAATTCCTTCCTTTGTCAGAATGCAGTTCCATGGGAACGCCGAAACTGCTCACCCAATTTAAGACAATCTGATCCACAACTGTTTTGGTTTCTTGGTTTGGGATGGCAAATGCTTCAGGGCACTTGCTGAAATAATCCATGACTACAAGGATGTATCGGTTTCCACTAGCAATTCTCTCGAAAGGTGTGCCCACATTATACTGCTGCATTTTACTCTGAATTTTTCTACCCGGTCCTCTGGTAGCAGCACAAGTATCACATTTGCGGCACCACTTTTCGACGTCATCTCTTGCGTGCAGCCAGTAGAACCGTTGTCGTATCTTTTCCAACGTCTTATTCACTCCCAAATGACCTTCAGAAGTTCCGTCATGCATTTCTTGAAGAACTTCATTAACTTTTGACCGAGGTACGACTAGCTGCCTCACATAAGATTTACCGTCTGCGGATTCTCAATTACGCCTCAGTACCCCTTCTTGCACATGAAGCGAGTCCCATTATACTTCGGTCGGAGATATCACACCATTCTGGTTTCTCTTGGTGTTCTTTCCATGCAAGAATGGGTTCTACATCCGAATCTTCTTGTTGGGCCGTTCTGAGTTTTAGCCGTAAATGGGATCAGCTCTTGTTCGTTGGACGATGACCATTTCTTTTTCTTCTTGGCGTGTGCAATGCTTACAGTCTGGTTTGCACGGTCGCCGAGATAGTGCGTCTGCGTTTGAATGCAGCTTTCTTCTTCGATGTTGAATCTCATAGTTATACGTCTGCAGCCTCTCGATCCATCTTGCTACTTGACCTTCTGGATTCTTGAAGCCAATTGAGCGCACCATGGTCTGTTCGAAGAAGGAACTTCTGTCCATGGATGTACTTATGGAAGTGCTTTGTTCCCAATATCAGAGCGAGAAGGTCCCTCCTTGTCACGCAATAATTCCTTTCTGGCTTCGAAAGTACTTTGCTGTAGTAGGCGACAATTTTTTTCTCTCCGTCGTGGACTTGCGATAGTACAGCTCCAATTCCAACGTTACTTGCATCAGCGTCGATGAAAAAGGTTTTCCCGGAGTTGGGTAGGCCAGCACAGGTGCATTGCATAAACCCAGCTTCAGTTCTTGAAAGCTTTTCTCGCACTCACCTGACCATTTGAACGGTTTCCCCTTTTCAGTAAGCTGATGCAAGCTTTTGGCGATCCTAGCAAAATCCTTCACAAAACGCCGATAATATGTGGCCAGACCAAGAAAGCTCCGGAGTTGATGTTTGTCCTGAGGCGTTGGCCAATTCTTCACAGTGTCAACTCTCAGGATCAGTCTTTACTCCTTGGGATGAGATGATATGTCCCAAATATTTAACTTCGGTCTTGAAAAGCGTACATTTCTTTGGATTTAACTTAAGATGTGCTTCTCGAAGCCTCTGGAATACAGCTTTAAGGTTTTCACAATGTTCGTCAAATGTTTTTCCGAACACGATGACATCGTCCAAGTAGACCAGGCAAGAATTTCAAGTTAGTCCATGTAGAACACATTCCATCAAACGCTCAAAAAATGTTGGAGCGTTGCATAGCCCGAATGGCATCACATTAAACTGCCACAGACCATTTCCTGTGGAGAAGGCCGTCTTTTCCCGATCTTTTGGGTGGATTTCTACTTGCTAGTAACCGCTTTTCAAATCCAAAGTTGAAAACCATTGGGCTCCTTCCATCGCGTCTAATGTATCCCTGATTCTGGGTAGAGGGTAGCTATCTTTCTTTGTCACATCGTTCAGTCTTCGATAGTCTACACAGAATCGAATGCTTCCATCTTTCTTTTTGACAAGAACGACTGGTGATGCCCAGGGGCTTATGGAATTTTTGATTACCCCATCTTCCTTCATGGTCGATATCATTTCTTCAACTTCAGCTTGTTTTGCCAAAGGGATACGTCTTGCTGGTTGTCGAATCGGCCTTGCATCCCCTGCATCGATTCGATGCTGCACTAGTTGTGTTCGACCATACTGCTCGCTGGGTGAAGAGAATATATCAGCATACTCATGAAGAAGGTCTCCAGCAACATTAAGCTGATATATACTCAGATTAGATGACTTCAAAATGTGGGCTTTTAAATTTTCGGAGTCAATAGGCTTCTTTGTTTCCGCTTCGGTGATTTTAGTAATCGCGGATACAGATTCACATTGCCCAACTATTTCTCCCTTTTTGAGCTTAATTTCATACGGTTTAATGTTCAGTATCCGTACAGGTACCATGTTGTTCTTTGGAACCACAAGATCTTCCCTACCATGATGTTTTGTGAACATTGTTCCGTATCTGGTTCCACCATGAGGTATCGATGGCTTCCAAAGTCACCTTTTAGTTTCGTCCACACGAATACTTCCGAAGAAGCAGGCAAGCAAATGTCTTCTTTGATGACGGTCCTAATAGTTGTTGAGTTTTCGTTGCCATAGACCATCGGAATCTCCACATTTTGGTACTTTAGAACTTGCTTACCGATATCCAAAATTATTCCATGCTCCTTCAGGAAGTCGATTCCAACGATGCACTCGTCACATATATCCGCTACCAGGAATAGATGCGAAAACTCCAGTTCTGCCAAACGGATCGTAAGACGAACCTCACCATACACTTTTGCTGCCTCTCCTGTGGCGGTCTTTAGACGCTAGCTATTGGTGTTATGTAGCCAATTCATCTTGACCAAGTCTCTTCGTACAATGGAGGCGGTGGCACCGGTGTCGATTGTAGCCACGTGTTTATTGTTGTTTATTATTGACTCTACTGTCAGACTTTTGTTGTCTCGTTTAGTCTGTGACACTTGGATAGTGTTTCTGGGGCCATCGATACCAGAAACCAGCTTCTGCCCCTCGAAGTTGGTTCTGCTTCCACAATGTTGACATGCAGCTCTTCTCGGTGGTAATCTGCACTGCCGCTGGAGATGTCCGGTTTTGTTACAATTCCAGCATCGAGCAGGTCCTTCACGCTGGCTTCTTTGGAATGCGATTTTCTGACATGAGCATTCCTCACCTTCTACTTCTCTGACTCGATGAACTCCTTGGGAAGCTTGTTCTGCTGCTTCCATAGTCGAACGAACGCTAAAGCTTCAGGAAGCGTGTGTTTTCCTGCAGTTCGAATTGCTCGTTGTAAGTTGATATTAGATACAGAACGGATGAAGGCTTCTGTTGCGAATTGGCTGATGATCTCATCCCCTGCAGCTGGATATGCCAGATGCGCCAACCGTTCGATGTCTGCTTAAAGCTGTTGCAAAGTTTCTCCTCTTTTCTGGACTCTGGTGTTGAGCTGGACGCGGAAAACTTCTTGCATATGGCCTCAAACAGCTTCTTGTAGATCTACCAAGAAGTTTGCCCATCAAAAGTCGGCGGATGCATTTCCTTCTTCTTTGGGTAATCGCCAACGCTTTCTCTGATCTTAATTTTTCGAACTTTGTCTAATTCTTCGGCAATGATTTGAATTTTGCCTTTGAATTTTTTTTGAACGCTCTCGAGCTTTGCGTCTACATCATCAATACGTCCACCAAGAGTAATGAACTTGTTCTCAAATGTATCGAGCTTACCTTCGATTAGGTTCCTCTGTTCTTCTAGAAGGTCCCTTTGCTCTTTACGTTGTTCTTCGATTTGCTCGAGAAGATTCTTCTGCTTGGCTTCCATTTGCTCGAGAAGATTCTTTTGTTCAATCTTACGGTGTTCTTCGATTTGTTCGAGAAGATTTTTCTGTTCACTCTTTTGTTCAACACATTGATGTTCGATTTGTTCGAGAAGATTTCTGTTCAACACGTTGTTGTTCGATTTGTTCGAGAAGATTCCTCTGTTCACTCCTTTGCTCAAGGAGAAGAGCCATTATTGACGACAAGTCAGCACCAGTACTTACTTGTTTTTCCGGCATTTCAATTTCGAATACAAATGTGTCCAGGTTTTCATTGTGCTGTCTTAAATCTTCTTGCAGACGGATAATGAGGTCATTTTTAGCTCCAGCAGTAGAAAGACCTCGTTTACTTAATTCTGCCTTAATTTCAACACAATTTAATTCATTCAATATCTTACCCATTTTTCTTTTTCTTCTTTCAACACTTTCAGTTTTTGTCTTTGTTTTATTTAAAACACACGCGCACTTTTTTTTTTTTTTTTTTTTAAGTTTATTTATGTACCATAAATTTTCCGAATTCACAGATAATAAGTATAATAATTTTTTAACTCGAATAATTTTATATTTAGTAGCTCTGTTCTTGACTTACAAATAACTGATCATTGCATGACTTGCTTGAGTTTAGAATCTGCTTCAGTTTCGAGCTCAAATAATATGCCTTCTTTTTCCTCATTTATTAAAATTGATTTTGTGGCACTAAATAATTCACTTCGTTTTGAATGCTGGGAAAATGTAATAAGCGAAAGTGATCCTTCTAAATCTTATTCTATATTTATTGATATTCTTAATAATTATGTCAAGCAATGTTCGAAAAAAGTAGTCAAAAGTAATAAAAAACTGAAAAAACTGAAACCTTGGATAAGTTTTGATTTACTCAACAAAATAAAAGCTAAGAATAATTTTTTCAAGAAGAAAGCTAAACATCCATTGAACTTTAATATCTGCACTGCTTATAAAGAGCTATGTAAAGAAATTTCTAAAGATGTTTTATTGTGTAAAAATAATTTTTATTTGAACAAATTTTGTGAGTCAAAGGGAGATTCAAAAAAAGAATAGAAATTGGTAAATGATTTACTTAATAAATCAACTCAAGCCGAGCAAATAAAGAACTTGAATGTTAATGGAACATTTATAACCAATCCCAAAGATTTGGCTGATATCTTTAATGATTATTTTGCTTCTGTTGGTACAAAAGTTGTGTCAGATAGTTGTGCGGCCTTCACAAATTGCGTTTGCCTAGCTGATGATACTTCTTTCTCTCGTAGTTTTGTTTTTCATTTTATAACTTCGTTTGAGTTACATAAAATTATAACATCCCTAAAAAATTCTTATTCTGAAACTTCAAACTGCTTCTCGAATATATTTGTTAAAAAAATAGCTTTCAACATTTGCGATGTTTTATGTCATATATATAACAATAGTATTCTTAAAGGTGTCTTCCCACATGAATTCAAACAAGCTGAAGTGTTACCTTTATTTAAGAAACGGGACAAAACGTCATTGAACAATTATAGACCAATTTCTTTGCTTCCTGTTTTTTCGAAGATATTTGAAAAGGCAGTAAAAAACAGAATGATCAATTATTTGGAAAAAATCAATTTCTTTAGTGAATCTCAATTTGGCTTTAGAAGTGGTCTTTCTAGTGAAGGTGCCCTATTAAACTTCTGTTCAAATATATATGATGGTTTTAATAACAGAAATCTCACTGCAGCTCTATTTATAGATATCACAAAAGCTTTTGATACCGTTAATCATAACATACTTTTAGAAAAACTATTTAAATGTGGCTTCAGAGGTGTTATGCATAATTGGTTTAGATCGTATTTATCTGGAAGAGGACAAAGGGTTAAAATTAATGATCAATTGAGTTCGAATAGTATCTTGACTTTAGGTGTTCCTCAAGGTTCAGTACTTGGTCCGATACTCTTTTTAATTTTTATTAACTCACTCTTTTTGCAAAAATATCGTAGCAAAGTTAATGCGTTCGCTGACGATATGGCTTGTTCGTTTCAAAGTGACTCTCCTCTTAATCTTTCAGTTGACATTAATCATGATTTGGAAATTTTAAGCCATTGGTTCCAAATGCATCAAATGGTAATTAGTCAAAAAACTAAAATTATGGTTTTTAACGTTGTTGGTAAGGATGTTGACTTTGGACATTTTTCCTATCATTGTGCCAACTGTAATAAATATAGGTATAGCAAGTATATTTGTAACTCGGTAAATAACTGCCAAACTTTTTACGAGTCGCGTATTTGCTCCGATAATTGTTTTGAAATTGAAAGTGTAAAGTCTTTTAAATATCTGGGAGTTTTTGTTGATTGGAAGATGAGTTGGTCTGTTCATACGGTTGCACTTAAAAAATATCTTATGGCTACCACAAGACAAATCTACTTTTTAAAATCATACTGCTCACAGGTTCTTCTAAAGTGTATTTATTATGGTTTAGTTCACTCTAAGCTTGAATATGGCATTGCGTCTTGGGGTGGTACACACAATAATAAAATTAACCCGCTTCTAATTTCTCAAAAACATGTCATTCGTCTTATTTGTAAAAAATCTCGTAGTAGTAATAGCTTGATACTTTTCAAAATGCTAAAAATTTTGCCTCTTAAATACTTATATTTTTATAAAGTTTTAAAAATATTTTTCGCAAGGTCTTGTTATCTATCAAACAGATATTCTGCTAACTATAACTTGAGAACAAATAATCAAAGCCTTGCCGTAATACCACATCACAATCTCCAAATTTATTTTAATTTTTTTACATCGATTGCTCCTAGGCTTTTCAATTGTCTTCCATGTAGCATTAGAGAAATACGAATGGAATCCATTTTTCTTAAGAAAGTGAAACTTTGGCTTTTGGATCTTAACTATCTTGATGTTAATAATATGTTAAATGTAATTATTTAATTGTATTTTATGGGTAACTTTATTCTTTTTATATTCTTATATAAAAAAAAAAAAAAAAAAAAAAAAGTTTTGTAAAGATAAATCTTGTCGTGACCCCACATCACTTTATTTTTCAATTAGTATTGTATTAAACTTTAATTGTTAAAACTCTTATGTTTTCGGTCTGCTTTCGACTCTAGTTCCTTGTGTTCTATAGATTGCAGCCCTTTATCAAATTTTTTTTTTTTTTTACTTCGTTATTTTTATGCTAATATTGTATTTGTATTGCTTTAGAATCAATTGATAAAAATAAAATAAATATCTAATCTAAATCTAATCTAATCTAATAAGTTTTATCCCACTTCTGACACCAATGTAATATTTTACCATGGGTTCGTAATAGATAAAACTTATTTAATTTGTTTAAAACTTCCACTTATTTATTCCGTAAATAAAACACTTTACTTTTTTACAACCAAAGAATTTATTATTCAACACTCAAATATACCGAAACTAATTTCCGAAACAATTTACTTATCTCTTATCACAACCAACTTTACTCTTTCACTATTAAAAATAAACTGTGCCCAGGACCCATGTTCTGTAACTCGGCGATAACTTTTCGAGGCGAGAAACGGTGAAAAATCGAACAAAACCCATAGGATTCCTATGAGTTTTGTTCCATTTTTGTTCCATTTCGGCAGGTCGGCAACGCAGTTGTCTTATATAGCAAAAATTTAGTTTCTATTACGTTGGGGAAGGTTCTCGTATTTGCTTCTCGATGTTTCTATGACGAGAGAGGGGGTAATAATTCCCCTTCGAATTTCGAACATTCTTTCAATGTTCGAAAAAGCTCACTCAAAGATATCAGTGGTAGCGTTCAGTACTGATTTGTGATTTACCTAAATTTCCCAGAGATTGCGCTTCATAAAAGACGTTACATTATAATTCAAAAGCAGTTGAGTAATTTAATCGTTACAGTATACGTAGTTTGCTGCACAAGCTATAATTTTCATCAGCTAATATATACCTACATCTATTGTATATGAAATCTATAGTAATATCATGCAGAGGAGTGACGGTAGCGACATCTTACCCTTCAAGCAAACGAGTCCGCTTTAGATCCGCGAACGTAGTAAACAACGTATGGATGACTCCGTATACGGATCCAAACATGAATCCGCAAAACTGTGTTTGTGGGCTCAAATTAGTATTGTGATGCTTTTTTGTTTCCAGCTGAGGTAGGCCAGCGGGGTCCAGGGTTTTACCGAAGAAAGCAAATTAAAACTCGGTTTTAGAAAATTCGGAACTCCAGTTAAATTTTATTAGGCTTTTCTTTGATCTAAAGCTAACAATTTTTATAATAACTTTACAATTTTTATTAACTCTTAAAGTAGCTTAATTAACAATTTGAAGATAGGATTACAAGTTCCATATTTGCTTTAAATAAAATAACATATTATTTCATATTCGGGCAGGCGGTGGGATAAAATTCCCTAGCCTAAACCGAGGTAAAGGCGGGGTACGGCGAGCAGACGGTGGGATAAATTCCCTAGCCTAAACCGAGGTAAAGGCGTTGTACGACGAACAGACGGTGGGATAAATTCCCTAGCCTTAAAAAGGCGTGGTACGGCGAGCAGACGGTGGGATAAATTCCCTAGCCTCGATTGACTATAAGGCGAAATTAATTGGGATTAGATCCCTAGCCTTATTACAAATCGGGGCACGGTTGGTTGTTTTTGGGATGATTTCCCTAGCTGTGACAATGTCAAAGCAAATAAAGGAGGAGGATATTTAGCAAAAATGCTAAAAGTTCATTTAGAAGCTACCTTAGTGTACTACACACCCTCGGATTTGCTTCTTGGCTCTTTCTAGTTATATGAAAACACTAGTCAGCACCTTAGAGGAAATATTCCTGATTTTAGCTGTCAGTTTCACTCTCCCTTATGCATTTTGGCGATAAGAGAGAGTGTGAACTGCATAAATGCAAATAAAAACAACTTATAAAAAAAACAATATATTTTAATATTTGTATGCAGCCACTGTTGACTCATTTACTTCGCTTGCTGTTGTGCTGCTTGTTGTCGTCATCGGTTTCGTGGGCGCCTTGAGGTATGCAATACAATGTTGAATGCTGTTGTCTTGATGTATGTTATATTAGTGTGTGAAGTGTGTTTGGTGGGTATTCTATGTAACTTCGTTACATTCCCCCCTTTCTTCGATAGACGAGCCTGCTCGTCGTGAATTCCATCTGAAAATGGAGACATTAATTATCGTGATAATTGATAAATCTATTTTATATAGAATTTTAATTCAAAAATTAATTATAATTTTTTTCTCTTTTTTTTTTTTTTTTTTTTTTTTTTCAATTCAAGTTTTCTTCCTTCAAATAATTATAAAAATAAGTACATTGTAAATAAAAAAAATAATATAAACCAAAATCGGGAATATAAAAAAATAAATGAGAAGAATTTTCTATCTCGACGGTCTTAGTTTGAAATGCAGACTGGCTTGCGTCGCTTTTTCGCCCATCGGCTCCAAAATTTTTCCCAAGGCGGTGGCTGCGGTGGGATAGATGAAGCGGCGATGTTACGGTGTAGAGGAAGTGGTTGTGGGGGAATAGGTGTAGCGACGTCGTTATGACCTGAAGGCGGTGCGGTTATCGGTATGGTCTGTTTCTTTTTATTAGCGGAGCGGTGCGCTCGGCTGATGTGGATCGAACGGGCTGAAGATTCCATTTTAAACGGCATTGTTGATCGGCATGAAGTTTTATGAAGCGCTTTTGGTTTGAAAGCTGATAGCCGTTGAAAACATATACTTGGGGACTGGTTATCGTTTTCACAACGACTGTGTTTCAGCTCCTCGAACTGTTGCTGCAGCTGAAGTTTGGGTTGAAGTTCGGGCGGTGATCTATCAATTGCATCCCTCGGAATTGGAGTAGAGATGTCTTGGTTACTGTTCGGGTTGGTAGTCGTTCTTTGAATGACTAGAGCTGCGACTTGGATATCTTTGCTTATTTCCTCGAACCGAGGTAGTTCATTCTCCAGAACATTAACGAAGGTTTCTTGCTGACTGTTGGGTAGATGGTGAACGACCAAACGAGCGTGGTTACTTTCACTTTCCTTACCAGTCTTTCCACTGGTCACGGGTTTATTTCTCCAAAACATTTGGAAACCGACTTGGTTCAATAATTCTATCCCAAATATCGCATCTACGTCCAAATCAGGCAAGTACGTAACTTTGGTGATAAGGGTTTTATCCTCCACAGTTAACGTAGCGGTATAATGTTCGCAATTCGTAATTGGGCTACCATCTGCTAAATGAATCGACCGATGTTGTTTACGCATGGGGATGTCCAGCTCCTTGAACTTTTGCCTAAGCTTATTGCCTACGAAGGTTTTCGTAGACCCGGTGTCAAGTAGAGCTTGGCATTTTTCTCCTTCGACTTGAATCGGGATGAAATATCGAAAATCTGTTGTATATGGCGTAGTTATGGCGGCGGCGACGGAATTTCTTTGGCACGAACAATCTTTCGTTAATTTTCCATCTGATCCACAGAACGAGCAAAACAGTCGATACGGTCTTCGACAAGTCTCTTTTCGGTGCCCTCTCTGCTTACAATTCCAGCAATGTGTATTACGGTCATACGGAATTTCTGTTGACAGACCACGGTGGACCGGTGAAGTGAAGGGGGTAGTTGTCGGCGGAAGGTGAACATTACGTTCATCTTTTTTAACGGCTTCAAATTCCTCTGCTAAATATGCGAGTTCATCCAAGGTAGTGAAATCACGACGGCGGATGTAGTACCTGTACTCGGGTCGCATATGATCGAAAATACGATCAATATTGTCAGCCAGGGATATGCGGGGATGTTGCTTTATAAGGTATTGGGCAGACAATATGTAATCTTTTGCCTTTTCACGGGGGCCTTGACGTTTGCGTAATATTTCTTCTTCCAGCTTGTGCAAGTATCTAGCTGGCAAGAATTGTTGGATAAACGCCTCACGAAAACCTTCCCAAGTGAAAAAGCTGTCTCTTTTTATGCGAAGCCGTTCCAAAGCGTTTCCGCGGAGAATTTCTGGTAATGTCCGTATTACGTTGTCAGGTGGGATGTTATAACATCGGGTTAACTCTGTTAGTCTCTCCAAAAATTCTAGCGGGTTTCCCGTAGAGTCGAACCTTAATCCCCACTTGCGGACTGTATTCATCATTTCAGCTTCGTAGCTTAGTATGAGTCGGCTTGACGTGGAGGGTTGCTCTAATCTGGGTGGCTGCGGTAAAGACTCAGGATGAGAGGTAACTCCAGAAGTAGGCGGCTAATAAGCGTAGGTGGATTGAAAGGTCGGAGCGTAGGATGGCTGATATATCGGGGCGAGGAGGGCGGGTTTCTTTGTTTCGGGCACGGTCAAGAACGTTGGTGCTGTCGACAGGGTGGGCGGAACGGGAATATTGAGGAGGCTTTTGTACGGCAATAATTCGGCTGAATGGTGGAATCGGTCGGTTCTGCTTCGTTTCTTTTTTCGACGATGTCTTCCCATTCTTGACAAAGGTTTTGGGTCGATTTATTGGTGCGAAGTTCTTTAAAATGTTGGCTCAAACGTTTACGGAGCGTTTGTACGGGTCCGCTAGTATCCAATTTTCGTTCGGTTAATACTTGGATGAGTTCTGGTTTCTTTAGAAAATAGATGAACCCAAGATTTTTGTACGGGTTGTACTCGCCTTCTGACGGCGGGTTATCGGAGTCGGACATGTTGAAGCGGCGGCGGCGGATCGGTTACGGGTGGTACTTCTTTGAAGGATCGTGGTTACGGAGAGATCTATTCGAAGGGATTATATATAAAAAATAAAAACGTGTTACGGCGGGCGGCGGTCGGAATCCTCTTCGAAAGAATACAGGTCGGTCGGTGGGAGTTCGGTGAACCTTCTAGAAGTCCCTGCTCGGGCACCAAAATGTGATGCTTTTTTGTTTCCAGCTGAGGTAGGCCAGCGGGGTCCAGGGTTTTACCGAAGAAAGCAAATTAAAACTCGGTTTTAGAAAATTCGGAACTCCAGTTAAATTTTATTAGGCTTTTCTTAGATCTAAAGCTAAAAATTTTTTATAATAACTTTACAATTTTTATTAACTTCTAAAGTAGCTTAATTAACAATTTGAAGATAGGATTACAATTTCCATATTTGCTTAAAATAAAATAACATATTATTTCATATACGGGCAGGCGGTGGGATAAAATTCCCTAGCCTAAACCGAGGTAAAGGCGGGGTACGGCGAGCAGACGGTGGGATAAATTCCCTAGCCTTAGGAAGGCGTGGTACGGCAGACGGTGGGATAAATTCCCTAGCCTTAAATAGGCGTGGTACGGCAAGCAGACGGTGGGATAAATTCCCTAGCCTAAACCGAGGTTAAGGCGTGGTACGGCGAGCAGACGGTGGGATAAATTCCCAAGCCTAAACCGAGGTAATGGCGTGGTACGACGAACGGTGGGATAAATTCCCTAGCCTTAAAAAGGCGTGGTACGGCGAGCAGACGGTGGGATAAATTCCCTAGCCTCGATTGACTATAAGGCGAAATTAATTGGGATTAGCAGGGTTGTGACTTTACTGCAATTGCAGTAGATCTACTTCATTTTTTTCGAAAAATAAATCTACTGCCTTTAAATAAAATCTACTGCACTTTTGGTTTTACAAAAAAAATCATTCATTAGACGTTTTTCTTTTTTAGTTCAGAGCTGAGCAGAGTCTGAGCGAACAGAATAAGTTTTGAGCAGCGTATGTTCAGAGCTCTCTGATTTAATTATGAAACAACTTGAGCACTGAACTGTCATGATTATAAATTATTTATTTATTATTATTATTTTACCTTCTCCACTAGAACAACCAGCCTCTTCCGCCATTTTTATTGTTTTGACGACGATTTTTTTTTAATTTCCCGTCATCTCGTGTGTGTTCAGCATTTTACTCCATTTACTCTACTATTTTATTCTGAGCTCACAGAGCGTGCCTGAACATGCTCAGAACTAAAAAAGAAACACAAATTTGAAGCTCTGAACGATCAGAGCTAAAAAAGAATCTGCCCTAGCGAGGTATCCGTCGGACCGGAATCGGAGGATTTTTGCTTCGAGTTATTCTTCCGAACAGCGTTCGGAACGTTTTTCCGACATTATGGAATGCGCAATGTTGTTTTGCGTTGAAGTGCGAGCAAGTGTGTTTTGAAGTGACATTTTTGACATCTCTAATGAACTTTGAACCTCCGACGTCGTATGCGTTTCGGAGAGTTTTCCGCTCCGACGGATACCTCGGTAGGGCAGAATATATATTTTATTATTTTAAATTATTTATGTTTATTTATGTTATTTCTTGTTTATATTTTGAAAATATAAAAATCTACTGCGAAAAAGTTGGATCTACTGCGTTTTTTTTCCAAATCTACTCCGGACATTTTTTCAAAAAGTCCCATCCCTGGATTAGATCCCTAGCCTTATTACAAATCGGGGCACGGTTGGTTGTTTTTGGGATGGTTGCCCTAGCTGTGACAATGTCAAAGCAAATAAAGGAGGAGGATATTTAGCAAAAATGCTAAAAGTTCATTTAGAAGCTACCTTAGTGTACTACACACCCTCGGATTTGCTTCTTGGCTCTTTCTAGTTATATGAAAACACTAGTCAGCACCTTAGAGGAAATATTCCTGATTTTAGCTGTCAGTTTCACTCTCCCTTATGCATTTTGGCGATAAGAGAGAGTGTGAACTGCATAAATGCAAATAAAAACAACTTATAAAAAAAACAATATATTTTAATATTTGTATGCAGCCACTGTTGACTCATTTACTTCGCTTGCTGTTGTGCTGCTTGTTGTCGTCATCGGTTTCGTGGGCGCCTTGAGGTATGCAATACAATGTTGAATGCTGTTGTGGGCGCCTTGATGTATGTTATATTAGTGTGTGAAGTGTGTTTGGTGGGTATTCTATATAACTTCGTTACAGTATGGAAATTAGAATCAACACGGACTCATTTTGTGCATGTATTATGAGAGAGAGAGCTTTCCATTTCACCATACTCAGCTAGAACCGAAACCAAATGGAATCCAGAACGGATCCAAAAAAATTAACGAACGAGACAGGCGTTTTGTGGTTGAAGAATATTATGCAATTTATTTTTTTCTATCGTTTCTATATAAATAATTCAATAATTAACTTTTGATTTTAACTTGATTTTCTTTCTAGAGGGAATTTTTATTAAACTGTTGGGCACGAAAGTGAACACACTGAAAAAAAGATAATTGTTTTTATTATTATTTATTGTATTATTCATACATGAATGTCAGTTTATTAGACTTGACCATTCTTTATTCCGTCAATTTCATTGAATTTTCTGATATGCGTGGGTTCGAATCTCATGGTGTGCAGAAAGTTTTTCATAATAAAATTGGATTAAAGCTCAGCACCACTAATAAGGAGACTGATGATAGGGCTTGGCACCCCTTAAAATAGCTATATCTCCAGCCAAATAATTAATTAAAACGAATTATAAATTAATTCGTATACCATTGGTGGTAGCACCTCTCAGTTGTTGTTGTTGTTCAGAAATTCAACGATAATTGTTTTTGTTGTCTTCTCCTTTGTTTTCAGTCCATAAAAAAATTCTCACCATTAGGGTATTACATTTACATACATTCTCTCTTTCTCAGAAAAAAAAGTACTTTCGATTTTCGTTCTATTTTTGCTTGCATATACAAAAAATGTGCTAATGTGTGTATGACACTCCGTTTTGAAATGATCCAAGAAAGACCGACAACGTTGGGTCAGTGAATTTGCTTGAAGGGTAAGGACATATGTTCGACTTCTTTTTGGAGTGTTGGTTGGAATCCCGAATATTCACAAAACGAGAAACGTAATAATAAAATAATAACGGGAACGCTGTATACTAGATTTATGAGAGTGCGAGGAAGTGAAAAAACGCAATAAAAAACCATAACCTTAACAAATTGGCTTCGCATCGGAAAAAAAATTTGTTATATGTAGGTATGCACGTTTGTAGTAGGTATTTTATTCATAATAATTGTAAAGAGCCCCTCGTAGTTGGTTTGGTGGGCTGATAAATTTTGTTCTAATAATCGGATCGTTAAGGTTGAGGCCTTAAAATTTAGGTAGAATGTCGGGTTACATTTGTTTTTACCAAATCATTGCGGAGGAACATAAAATGAAGTGTGAAAAAATGTAATTAATTTAAAATTTAATTGAAACACAAATTTAATTAAACAAAATATTTTCATGCACGTGTACTTGACCCTTTTAAGGAATCTTATTATTTTGCAGAAATTAAATAATAGATTCTTCTCGCTCTTACTACTTATTCCCTACACTTAGCTAAATCTCAATAGTCTAATTTGTGGCGACCTCAGCGACGACAGGACATATTATGTTCGACTAAAAAATATGTATTCATGATAGTACCTACTATGGATTTTATATACAATGCCTACATCTCTGCTACACGATGGCCACGACATCCCAAATAATCTTATTCATCATATTCATCTTTAATTATTTACTTAAATTACTTATTTAAACATTTAACTCGGCGTAATTATAAAAAAAAATTTTTGTTATTTGTACATTCAAATTCGTTCAAATTTCTTTTCTCTTTTCTTGTATTTACAAGCATTTATAGTTTAGCCTCGATCTTCGTACATCTTAAAGAATTCCCTCGATGCTGTGCACACCATCACGAAGAAAGAAAAGCAAAGAAAAAAAAAAAGTAACGAACGTCATAAATTAAAGAATACGAAAGAGATAAAAGTACAACAGAAATTACAGACAGCAAAAGAAAAGCAATAATTACTGAGGGGGTAAGTCATTTTAGTTATATTATTACTTGAAATTTGAACGAAAGAATCTTAGTTTATTCTTTTATTATTTTGATTTTTGGACATGATCAAATTACTTTTTTTATAAACATTGTCGACTAAAGTAAAATATAGGATTCAAATTCAATTTGATTGATGATTTAGTTTTTGTGTTTACATACAGTTAATCGATATCGCTTAATATATTCGATATTTGATAAAAAAATATACATACATATACCTAAGAAAAAATACGGATACGAACACAGAATATACATTTTTCTTGTTTCGTAGTCTATATTGTTAATAAGTAACTTTTGTGGTTGTTTTATATTGATTTTAAATCAAACCGAATTAAACAAAAAAGGGTATTGATTGAACTACACCACCATAAATTAATGAAAATAATTATCTAGTAGCGAAGAATATCAACGACGATGCAAGTAGGTATTCCTGTTGAAGAAAAAAGCTTTTGTTAGTTGGGTATACTTATTTATTGTTCTGGAGATGTGATCTGCTTGGTGGTTTGAATCAAAAAGAAAGAATTTTTATGTAATCTAATTTAGGTGTACAATGATTGCACAATTTGAGAAAAACAAATAAGATAAGAAAAAGGAATATGCAATTACTTTAAGAGGATTATAACATGCTATAAAATCATAGGGTAAATAGAACATGTGTTTGGCACATTTTAGCAAATAAAAATATTAACAAATATGAATTTACAAAATAATAATTTAAACGATTAATTTGAATTTAGACATTAATTTGATTTGAATTTAAAGAACTAAGTTGAGTATTAAACATTCAGCCCCCCCTGAAAGGCCAGGGTCTTTCAGAAAACGGAAGAGGAGCTAGTTTGGTGATTGGTCGCACATAATCTCCAGTTTGTGTTTTTATGGTCGCAACTCTCGTATAGTTGTCCTTCCCTGGGTGCACAGCCTTGACTCGTCCGAGCATCCACTTAGATGGGGGTAAATTTGGATCCTTTAGCAAGACGACATCATTGACTTCTATATTAGCTTTCGTGTTTTGCCATTTTGGACGCTGTTGCAATGAGGTCAAGTATTCTGCATGCCATCGTCTCCAAAAGCCTTGAGTAAGAGTCATTGGCGTAGTTAGGAATTTTGTCTAGGGGGGGCAGTCAGCCAGTTGATATACCACCGCAAGTTTTAAATTTTATTTTTAATAATATTTATAAAAATACTTTCAAAAGTATTTACTTTAAATAGAAAATCATTAGGTTTTATAGATAGAGCTTTTGTAAAAACCATAAGTGTTGTAATAAATGAGTTAGTTCACTCTCATACGAAGTGACACCACACTATACTCTGCTAAATCAAAAATATTGTTTTCTAAAAAAGTTGATATTTAAAAAAGAATTGGTATATTTTATCAAAATTTATTGCATACACTAAATTAAGATTTACAAAATAACCAAATTTTACAAAAAAAGACTTAGTTTATTAGTTTTTGTTTTTTAATTAAGTTTTAATTTTACATGTTCTTGGCTGAACTGGTTCAGGACTTTTTCGGAAGGGATTTTATTTTTAAATATTTTATTTTCAATAGTAAGTAGTGATACATTAGAGAAACGATTTTGGAGCATTGTTGTTCTCGCCGCATTGCTGAGAAACTCCTTTCACAGCTGACGGAGCTCACTGGAAGAGCTAAAGCTGCCTGAAGAAGTTTGTAAAACTTTGGAAACATCTCTTTTGAAACATTTTGTTTTAAATTTTCAATGCTTGTTTCGCAATTTTTCAGTTGAAACATTTTTTTAATATCAAAGCTTCAGCACTCAGTGCTTACACAATCAACTTTAAAAATATTTTTATAGTTATTAATAAAATCTTCTGCAGTAGGTAATCATGTTTAATTTCAGGAAAGTGTCTACAGCATTTGCTAATGGTAAGGTTTAGGCGTTTAAAGTTGACAATTATGTTATCCACTACCTAAGCAGTAGTATGCTGCAGTAAGAGCTGAAAAATAGATGAGCGTGGTGGATATGACATTTTTGGACTAGTATACCTTTCTTAACGCATACTCCTGCAAAACCTAAATGACACCCCATATTTCCTATCTATAACTTATAATATCTGGTTTATATGCAAGAACGAAAGATCGAGTTGGATTAGGGTCGGATTTTCGATACTGCATATAAACGAATTACCCGTTTGTTTGTAGGTATTGTGTTTGCAATTAGTTTTCATGTATTACACATACATACGAACATAGTGATACGTTGTTATTATTTTTGCCTTTTTTTACACTACCTTGAGAAAAATACGACGACCAGCTGGTAAAAAACCTTAATGTAGGAAAAATATAAATTTTGTTGTCTTTATAATGAATGACAAGTTAGTACTGTCGATTTTCTAGGGTGGGCAATACGATTTCTTGGGTGGGCGCCGCCCACCCTTGCCCACCCTTAACTACGCGCATGGTAAGAGTGTGTAAGAGAGACCAATTAGAAAAAGGACAAACATTTTTATTACACATATCAGGACGAGGAACAGAAGTATATGGTTGACCAATTAAGAAATGAGCAGGACTAAGAGCAACAGGATCCATATCAGACATTGGCCACATAGGTCGAGAGTTAAGCAATGCTTCAATTTGCGTTAGAAGTGTATACATCTCTTCAAATGTGAGCCTATGGTCCTTAGTTACTCTTTTAAGGTGAAATTTTACTGATCTTACCCCCGCCTCCAACAATCCTCCGAAGTGAGATGCAGAAGGAAGAATAAATTTCCACGCAATTTGATCCTTTGACAGGTGGTCGATGACGATATCGTTGTGTTGTTGACTCATGAGAAGCTGGAACATTTCGTCGAGATTTCGCTTAGCACCATGAAAATTAGTGCCGTTGTCGCTGAAGATTTCGGCGGGCTTACCACGGCGAGAAACGAAACGGTCCAGTGCAGCTAGAAACGCGGACGAGGAGAGGTCACTAACCAACTCCAAGTGGATAGCTTTCGTCGTAAAGCACACAAATAAGGCAATATATCCCTTTACGAATTTGGGATTTCGTCCTCTGGCCACACGCAACATTATTGGACCTGCATAATCCACTCCAACCTTGTTAAACGGACGCGAAAACAAAACACCCATCAGCTGAACCGATGTAGTCTTTTTATAATGAAAACAATCGATACATTTGAACACGACATCTCGAAGAAGATTTCGACAACCGACGATATAGTATTCTTCTCTTAATATTGCGAGCATTTGTGAAACACCTGCATGCTGATACCGATTGTGTATATGGACCACTATAAGTCTTGTGATTTTAGACGATTTGTCAATTATGACCGGGTGTTTGGACGAATACGAAAGTTCCGATTCTTGAATTCGACCACCGACGCGACGCGAAGAACTCCTTCATTGTCTATAAAAGGATTAGAGACATTAGCTTGCTTCCACGTTTAAGTTCTTTTCCGGACCGAATATTTTCAATTTCAGATGAGAAACTTTGAGATTGAGTTAATTTGTTTAAATGAAGTTTTGCTCGCGTAATTTCATCACTTGTCACAGCAGGAATGTTTAGAGTTCGGTTATCGATTGGTTTTCGTTTGGTACCGTCACCTTTTATGCGCGAATTCGAAACGAAACGAAGGACATATGAGAGCACACGAATTATTTTGAGATATCGGGAAGAAGTTTCAAGCAATTTGTCGATTAGGTATGTTGATTTACTAGTAGACATGAATACCTGAGCTAGCTTGGATTGCCTCTCTTCGAGATCTTTAATATGGACGTTCTGGATGGAATGACTAGAAGATGGCCATTGGTCTGGTTCAAGTTTCATCCACGATGGTCCGTTCCACCATAACTCATTTTGTAACAAATGAGTAGGTAATATGCCACGAGATGCGCAGTCAGCTGGGTTGTCTTCAGATCGCACATGACGCCATGCTTCTCTTGGCATCGATGACAAGATTTCTGAAGTGCGATTTGAAATAAACACTGACCACTTTTTGGGCAACGCAGAAAGCCAATGGAGGACTATTGACGAGTCCGTCCACGAAAAAACTTGCATGTCTTTAATTTGTAAAGACGATTTAAGTTTGTTGACTAGTCTAGTAAGAAGAACTGCTCCACAAAGCTCTAGACGAGGAAGAGAGATTACCTTAATAGGAGCAACTCGGCTTTTGGCGGCGACGATATTGGTGGTAACATTACCAGCGGCGTCTACAATTCTGCAGTAAACGACAGCAGCGTAAGCATCAAGCGATACATCACAAAATGCGGGAAACTGGATGCTACCTTGATTTATGCATATAGCACAAGGAATACTCAAATTTTCGAGGGCAGGAAGCTCCTGACGAATAGAACACCATTTTTTGGAATGTTCCTGTGAAATAACATCATCCCAACTATATTTACTTCGCCAGAATTCTTGGAAGAGAATTTTAACGCCGATTATGACAGGTGCTAGAAAACCTATAGGATCGAATATTTTCGAAGACTCAGACAGAATGCGACGCTTAGTGAAAGACGAATAGTCACTCAAATTGACTTTATAAGAAAACGAATCCTTGAGCGGTAACCATTGCAATCCTAAAAGTTTTACGGCGTTGCACTCTTCAAAATCCTTAGGAGATAACTCGCGTTGATCTTCTGGAATGCTTAGAAGTAAGGGCCAGCAATTTGTGGTCCATTTTCTGAGATTCCATTTTCTGAGATTCCATTTTCTGAGATTGAATCCACCCGATTTTAGAAGACTGACAAGTTCTAACCGCAACGACGTTACCTCTCCTATCGAATCTGCACCAGTCATGACATCTTCCATACAAAAATCATTTAGGAGTATGTCGGCACCACGAGTATATTTGTCCTTCGAATCTAACGCTAACTGATAAAGAGTACGCACTGCCAAAAACGGTGCACAAGCTGTACCGTAGGTAACAGTAGAAAGCCGAAAGTGTTTGAGAGGAAGATCACTGGATTCTCTCCAAAGTATACGTTGAAAATCGGTGTGATCTTCAGAGACATTGATTTGGCGATACATTTTTTCAATATCACCCGAAATAGTATAGTATGACGACGAAAACGAAGACAAATAGAAATTAGATCGCGTTGATGTGTTTGCCCAATGAGAAGAGATTCATTTAGAGAAAGATTATGTCCTGACTTGGCAGATCCATCGAAAACTACCCTAACCTTTGTTGTGCTGCTGTCGTTTTTGACAACAGCATGGTGTGGCAAGTAAAAACACTTTGACGACAAACGTGGAATATCGATAGGCTGAATCTCCTGCATATGTCCTAACTCTATATACTCCCTCATAAATTTGATGTAGCTATCTCTTAAGATCGGATCAGAATCCATCCTCCTTTCCAAAGAGCGAAAACGATTGCTTGCGACTTTGAAACTATTTCCAAATTCAGTTTCTAGGTCATATTTAAACGGTATCTTCAGCACGTTGGTCTTCAATCGATAGAGTTGGCTCGACATGAACTTCTTCAAGGCGCCAAAACCTCTCAAGTTCAAATGATTGACTTGTGTCCAGCTGAGTGACGAATGAATTTAAACTACCTTCAGTACGAGATGAAACTGAGCCCATGCTTCCACAAACTACCCAACCAAATATAGTAGGAATCAAATCTGGCATCCCTTGTTGTCCCTGCACAGCTGAACCACTGAAAACGCTGAAAACCTTATCAGCTCCAATGAGAACGTCAATGTTGCCTGGCATGTTAAAATTAGGGTCTGCGAGCGAATATGAAGCGAAGGTTTTATCATCAGAAATTTTAATTTCAGAAGCAGGTATGGCGGATGTCAAATTTGAGATAACATGGCATTGTATCTCAATCGAAGCTTGCGAATACCGAGAAAAAAGTTGAAGTGTAACAACTCCATTTGTTACATCTGCTGAAGTGGATCCAACACCTAATACAGTTATGCGTGCTTTCTTCCTAATAAGACCTAACCTCTGAACAGTTTGTTCTGCAATAAAGGATACCTGGGATCCTGAATCCAGCAACAATCGAACACTATGAAACTCTCCTTGGTTGTTTTGAATACGTCCAATAGCAGTAGGCAATATGATTTGAGAAACCTGATTTGAAAACGACGAGTTACCTTTTGGGTATAGAGAGAGCGAGAGAGAAGAATTTGTTGCGTTTGGTGCGTTAGAAGAAGACGATGAATTATTGTTAGTAATATCTTTAGATTTTGACAACGAAGACGCCGACGCTGACGACGATGGCGACGCTGACGATGATGACGACGCTGACGATGATGATGACGCTGACAAAGACGGTAAGTGAACGAGAGAATTATGACATGTATGACATGTCTTACAACGCCTATCCGATTTGCGTCTATTAGATGAATGACCTGATCGAAGGCAATTAAAGCACAAGGATTGCTCTTTGACGAAACTACGGCGACTATCGACAGTAAGACCAAGAAATTGTTTGCAGTTGGTGAGCTGGTGCTCTTCCTTGCAAAGAGGACATTCCAAATATTTCTTAGTCTCAACTACATGAGCACGAATGGTCGGCTGAACTTTACCCTTATTTTGTACCGATCGCGAAGAAGACGAAACTGATTCTAGACAAACACATCGATTCTGAAGAAAGTCTAAAAGGTCATTGACAGTGAAATCTGATTTCGAACCTATTTTCTCAGCCCAGGATTGCTTTGACTCTGGGTCCAATTTAGAAACAAGCAAAAATATGAGCCAAGGATCTCTATCGTTTGAATTTATCGCATTCAATCCGCGAATAACTTCATCGGCACCGTCAGTTAACTTTCGAAGAAGATTTACGTTTGATGAGTTTATCGAAGGCAGCGATAAGAAAGTCTGTATAAATGACTGAATGATCAGATGTGGACGATCATAACGTTGTTCCAATTTTTCCCACGCTTCGAAATAATTATCCTCCGAGATTGCGATACCATTTAGGAGTTTACTCGCATTTCCACTTAAAAACGATTTAAGCAAGTAGAATTTATGCGTAGATGTAAGCGAGGGATTTGAATCTACCGAACCCGTAAACATGTCCTTGAAAGTTGGCCAATCTTTATAGTCTTCACCCGAAAAGATTGGAATCGATATTTTAGGTAATTTAATTGAGGTAGGTTTTGTCGAAGTTGAGTTTAATTTTTCGAGAAACGTGGCTTGCTGACTTGCTAGTGTTAAAGCTAGCGAATTGTCAGGTGGATTAAGAGATTTTTTCACCTGAAGAAAATTAGCGAAAATCGATTGAGCTGTGAAGTATTTTGCTTCATACTCCTCAAATTCTGGCTCTGGATCGACAAATCCAGGTTCAGCCGCAAAATCATACATTTGTTCGTGAAGCGCAACGAATATGGACCACGTGTCCTCTAGTTTAACCAAACGATTTTCTATCATCGCGACAGGTGTATTCGTATCCACCGAGATTGCAAATGTTGCAGCCCGACTTATTATGCCTTTTGCATTACCACGCCTAGCTTTAATCTTAATCATTGTAATCTAATTAAACTCACAAACAATAATTAAGCGACTCGAAAATAGTTCTAAATAGTTCATGCACTGCACTTTAACACACCAAAATATAGTATTTCATGCAAAAAAAGGTTCATTAAAATAATTTAATTTGGCTTCAGAAGGACCAGAATGTTTTATATTGATTTTAAATCAAACCGAATTAAACAAAAAAGGGTATTGATTGAACTACACCACCATAAATTAATGAAAATAATTATCTAGCAGCGAAGAATAGCAACGACGATGCAAGTAGGTATTCCTGTTGAAGAAAAAAGCTTTTGTTAGTTGGGTATACTTATTTATTGTTCTGGAGATGTGATCTGCTTGGTGGTTTGAATCAAAAAGAAAGAATTTTTATGTAATCTAATTTAGGTGTACAATGATTGCACAATTTGAGAAAAACAAATAAGATAAGAAAAAGGAATATGCAATTACTTTAAGAGGATTATAACATGCTATAAAATCATAGGGTAAATAGAACATGTGTTTGGCACATTTTAGCAAATAAAAATATTAACAAATATGAATTTACAAAATAATAATTTAAACGATTAATTTGAATTTAGACATTAATTTGATTTGAATTTAAAGAACTAAGTTGGGTATTAAACAGTGGTATTTATTTTGGTTTAAATTCGAATTAGTTAATTCTGATTGAAAGGTTTCTAGAATGTTTCCTTTTATTATTAGGTTAACTTAAATTGTGCAGGGACTATTTTTTAACATTGAAAATGTTTATAGGGTCGTTTTGAGAAAAATATGGTGTTACCAAATTGATTAAATGAAATGAATTCAAAAAATTATGAATGAACTCTAGCGTATAGGGGGTCAGGATCGAAATTTTGGTTGGTGTTACCAAAGAAATTACCAAAATGAATAAAATGAACCTAAAGACACAATCGATGAATCGTACCTACACGTTTATCGTCGCCAACCGACGAGCTTCAGTGGAGGATAGTTGAATTTGTATAAAATTCTAAAATCACTCGATTTGAGCGCACTTAGAAGCCTATTACTCAGGTTCTAATTATCGGATGCTTAATATTAAGTTAGGTAATTGAAGGTAAAATGACAAGCTACAAATCTGCATCAAAATTTTTGCAAAAGCGTACAAAATTTCATACTAAAAATGTGAAAGATTGGCTTTTGAGAACTTATTTCATCACGGCAAATGACGTGAGGAACAAGAAAACAAAAGAAAAAAAAGAAAACAAAAAAAAAATATTATGTTCATTTATATAAAAGGATTGATTCATTGATTTGGTTGGTCTGGTTGCTTTTTACTTCCGTCCTAATAATCGGATCTTAAAAATTACAGAATTTATGTGACAAAACTTGACTTCATTCTTAATCAATTCGATTGTTGAACCTAGAATATGCATGAAACCTATACTTGAACCTCTTTGATTAACTTATGACTAAGCCAATGAGATTCTTGAACTTGAACTACGTCTAAACTAATGCGTTTTAAGAACTTCACCTACAACTAAACCAATGTGATTTTTGAACTTGACCAACATCTAAACCTACGTTTAAGCCAATGTGATTTTTGAACTTGAACTATGTCTAAACCAATGCGATTTATGAGCTTGACTAACGTCTAAACCAATGCGATTTTTGAACTTGACCATTTTTGAACTTGACCTGCGTCCAAACCAATGCGATTTTTGAACCTAAAATATGCAAAGATACCTACTTGCGAATCTCTTTAATAAACTTACAACATTAATTCCAGAATAAGGCCAGTTGTTGAAGGTTAAGGTATTTAAATTAACATTAATCAGCCTAGAGGTAGGATTAACTTAGCGAAGCACCTTAAATGTAGTAATCGAAAAGGGTTGATTTGGTAAGCTTCTGTTCTTCTTCTTCTTTGAGGTTAAGGTCTTAAAATTAAGGTAAAATCTACAAATTTATGTCACAAAACTTTACCTAAGTCTAAGCCAATCCGATTTTTGATCCTAAAATATGCAAAGGCAGGACCGGACCAACCATATGTGCAAGATGTGCAAATGCACGGGGCGCTAAATCCTGGGGGCGCATTACCAGGAGCAAGAAAATGTAATCTGATCTTGCGCAAACAAATATGTATTTGCATTTTAACCTACCTACTTGCGAATCTCTTTAATAAACTAATAACAACATTAGTTCTAATGCCAGTTGTTGAAGGTTAAGGTATTTAAATTAGCGTTGATCAGTCTAGAGGTAGGATTAACTTACCGAAGTAACTTGTTACTTGAATATAATAATGGAAAAGAGTTGACTTGGTAAGCTTTTATCTTCGATTCTAATTATCGGATCTTTGAGGTTATAAGGTCTTAGAATTCAAGTAAAATCTCAGGCTAAAAATTTGTGTCACAAAACTTTTACTACGTCCAAACCAATGCGATTATTGAACCTAGAATATGCATAGGTACCACCAATATATGTACTTGAACTTCTTTAATAAACTTATAAATTTAGTTCTAATGTTCAGATGTTCAAGGTGAAGGTCCTCAAATGCAAATAAAATCTTAGGCTTCATTTAAAGCAGCTCATACACGATTCAATTTGGTTATCAACTTAATTGGTGCTTGGATATACTCAGATGAAAGAATACTGCTTAGCTGTCAAATCCATTATTATTGTCTAAAGAAGTTATACGACTCGAGTTTCTTAAATTTATTAAAAGTGAGTTCAAAATGCAAAATATTATAGAATAAAAAAAATTTGGTAAATCAAGTTTGCAGTGAGGTTGAGCTACACATCAAATTATTTCTAAATTTGGTCTCGAGTTAAAAAGGGTTCACTTTGACAGTAAATCAAATAACTTGTTATGGACGCCTGGTCCCTCACCACGAATCCAATTGCTAGGGAAAACAAACGGGCTAGAAACTAAGAACAGAAGGAAAAGGTTTGAGGCAGTTGACGATAAGTTGGTATTTCATTATTTCTAATTAGTGGTAACTGCTAAAAGGGCAATAGAGAAAAATGGGTTCAGTTGACTTTTTTTTTTTAATTTCATTCACCAACCCGGAAAAACAAAATAATCGCACATTGTGAATCCACCACACTTAGATTTGAGCCCTGGAAAGTAAGGTTACCTGAATCACCCTGTGGCCTGGAAGGATGGGGCCTACTACCAAAATTCCGGGCTAAGCGAAATGTCAGATTAGAAATACCATCTGGAAAAAAAGGGGAAGTTGGAAAATAGTCTTTAAAATGGATAACGGGTGATCTGACAAGGCAATGTGTTGAATTAAAAAAAAAAAAAAAAAAAAAAAAAAGAGGTGGTGTGATG
>OV839569.1:48454030-48492503 GCA_929447395.1 Epistrophe grossulariae
ACGGCACATCGCAGCACAAGTTGAGCACAATGCAGCACAGTTTCTTTTTCAAAATCGAAAATGGTAGTGCTAACTTCTTTTTGCCCTTATAATATTGAATAGTATTTTAATATGTTGCTTTGGAGAGGTAGATATGATAAATTGCCTAAGTCTTCTAAATTTAACATGCCGTAAGCCCTTGAACTAAGTTTCCATCATATAGGCTTTATAGCCTTTACACACCGAATCAAAATCGAGATTTCGATCAAAAATCACCAAATCTCATCAATTTCAACAAAATTTCCCATACATTTTCAGATTTCGTAATCTAGTATATTACTGCGAAATCTTCTTTTTTTTAGTTTCTATCAACACTGAAATTTGATTGAAATTTCAAACAAAATCTAGATTATGTGTGGTGTGAACGATTCAACGAGATTTGAAAATCTCGTGCCGAAATCCGAGATTTTGGTTCGGTGTGAAAACCGTATAAAACTGCTACGCAATCTAATGTAAGTAGGTATACTCCTTTTTCCACTAAGATGCATTTAAAGTTTTTGAGGTAGGTGAAAAATGTTTGGTTTCAATGCTCATGGGGGGGATCCGGACCCGAAAACCCCCCCGTGGATCCGCCACTGGTCCGAACTCTTGGCAAGCTTCTTGGTATGTAGGTAATACAACTTCATTTACTGTGCGTAGGTCCAAAAAAGACACTGGACCTTTGACATAATGTAGCAGCGTTCTAATGTAGAAACATTCGCTCAAACTTGGATGGATAGTGTAGACTCTGCCAATTGCGGAATCTTTTTTTATTTCTGGGTGCCCAGGAACTTCTTGGCCTCGTTTGCGTCTTTCAAACTTATTATTTTTCCATGTGTAATAGGAAGGAACGTCACAATGAAATAGCGTTCTAGCAATATACGAACATAATAGGATAATGCAGTGCATCATACACTCAGAGAATTAATATTTTTTTTCCGTTTGTGGGTAACGGATTTCATTTGCAGTAATTGTAATACATATGCTGGAAAGTTATTACAATCCCAACAAAAGTATTTCATTCGTTGTAATTGTAATACAATTGGCACAAAAAATAGTTCCATCACACCAAACATATTGTCAAACAACCGATTCGTTTGCAGCTCAATTTGCATGAGTTCATTGCGGCAAACGTAAGTATTTCCTAATTCCAACTCCATGTTGTTTGTCAGTACATGTCATTGTTTATAGCAAAGGAATGAATCGATTGTGAAGTACCCTTTCAAAATGGAGTTTGCTGCAAAGAATTTAAAGTTTATTGTACAAATTCAATTCTTTTGCACCAAAGTGATGAAAAAATTGCGATGGCTGTTTTTATGGCGAAAAAGAGATTAATTTGTAGCAAACGAATGACCGATTGCAGGTAACATATTTTATCACTTTGATTTAACAATTTGCTTCCATGTTTATCGCAAACAAACCATACCTACTTTGTGGCAAATAAATTGTCGATTTGAGTTCTCTCATGAGAAATTCATTTGCAACAAAATAATTTCGTTTTTCTTCCCAGTCCATTGAACTGTGCAATATAAATTGCACTTAAAAGACTGAACAAGTTTTAAATGAAAATCTTACAGGCGTTGAATGAAATAATTTATTTGCCTATGTTTTATTCAATGGCTTTAAATAACCATTTTTGTGAATTTTTTGTTTATTTTCTTCTTCTTATTTTTCGAATTCCCAAAAGCATTTGTTTAAATGTTTTATTGGGACGACTTTCCATTATGCAAGCGTAGAATTTTGTACAGTGAACAATAAGGGTCTCAATAAAAAACAATTGAGTTAAACACCTTGGAATCACAAAAGCAAAGATATTGGGTTAAATGTGTTTGCGTTTAGGCTAAATCTATTGCGTTTCAAATCAATTTCACCCAAACTCAAATAGATTTAGCCCAAGCGCAAACACATTTAACAAAAAACGCAAATAAATTGGGTTAAATGTGTTTGCGTTTGGGCTAAATCTATATTGCGTTTGGGTGAAATTGATTTGCGTTTAGATTAAACCTATTTGCTGTATGGTTAACAAACATATTTTCGCAGGTGGATACTTCTATTCAGTAGATTTATCGTCCAAAGTAATAAATAATAGCATAAATTATATAGGTATGTGGAAACATTTACTTATATTTTCAATAAAACATATTTTCACCTAAACGCAAATCAATTTCACCAAACGCAAATAGATTTAGCCCAAACGCAAACACATTTAACTCAAACGCAAATAGATTGGGTTAAATGTGTTTGCGTTTGGGCTTAATCTATCGCGTTTCGGTGAAATTGATTTGCGTTTAGATTAAACCTATTTGCTGTATGGTTAACAAACATACTTTCGCAGGTGGATACTTCTATTCAGTAGATTTATCGTCCAAAGTAATAAATAATAGCATAAATTATATAGGTATGTGGAAACATTTACTTATATTTTCAATAAAACATATTTTCACCTAAACGCAAATCAATTTCACCAAACGCAAATAGATTTAGCCCAAACGCAAACACATTTAACTCAAACGCAAATAGATTGGGTTAAATGTGTTTGCGTTTGGGCTAAATCTATCGCGTTTCGGTGAAATTGATTTGCGTTTAGATTAAACCTATTTGCTGTATGGTTAACAAACATACTTTCGCAGGTGGATACTTCTATTCAGTAGATTTATCGTCCAAAGTAATAAATAATAGCATAAATTATATAGGTATGTGGAAACTTTTACTTATATTTTCGATAAAACATATTTTCACCTAAACGCAAATCAATTTCACCAAACGCAAATAGATTTAGCCCAAACGCAAACACTTTTAACTCAAACGCAAATAGATTGGGTTAAATGGGCGTCATCGCAACTGGACATATCAAACTCAACACGTCGTAAGTGGACATTGACCACCCATCGCAACCTAACTGAACATGAGGGACAGGCCATCATCGGGACAGGTCATCATATTGCATGATGAAATTCATTTAAATAGTATGAATAGTTCATTCTATAATTTTCAAACATGTTTTATTAAAAAAACCTCCCCCTTCTATAACCATGTGTTTTTTTATGAAATTATTTTATTCTCAGTCTCATCGCTGATCGCAGAAGCGATGGCAATCACAACGTATGGGGTTTATTTGCGCTTTTAATTAAATGGAGGTAGTATAGTTTTAGTTAGATTCCTTCGTTTTTGGGAAATTAAATTATTTATAAAATGATTTGTCATAAATCAGGATGAGGTTTGAATAATAGATAGAATAGATTATAATTTTGGAAGGAAATAGAAAAATATTTCACTCATAGGTACCTATATTTTGAGGTATTTTTCCTAAAGGTACCTGGTAGGTAGTATCTATCTACCATTGGATATATTACTTAACACCAATTTTCCAAGGTCAGTTTTAGCTAGGTAGGTAGTAGTTAATTTTATCTTCTTAAAGGGTGGCAAGGTAATGATGACATATATTAAAGGATGGTGGTAAAATCAATTTTTCTTTGTCATAGATTTGGATTTGGGGAGCTTTTAATAGGTAGGTAGCTTACTGCTTAGCTATTAAGTTTAAAATGCATTTTATTTTCTTTTAAAAATAGGTAGGTGGGTAACTGCTATTGCGATAATTATCACTATTTTACGCATACAGTACCCTATTTTGATGGATTTTCGCTAATTGATTTTTCGTGTCCAAAATGACTTTTTTGGTTGCAAAAATCATAACTTTTGAACGCATAAAGATATCGCTACAATATTTTTTTTTGTCTTCTTAAAGGAAATTTTCAAGTCTATTAAAATAGTGATTTTTAAAATGCTTAACAGGATGTTTTTAAATCTTAGACTAGTAAGATTTTCTTTGAAAAGGGAACTACAAGAGAAAGGAATTAGAGAAAAACTTTAAAAACAGTTCAAATTTTACGAATTTTGTAAAAAAAAAGGTCAACGACTATTTAATGTTTCACAAAATAATTTTTTTTACAATAGTGAATGCATAAAATTAACGTACCAATGGCTTTATGTTTTAAACAAGTATTTAAACAGAATTTTTTCATTTTTTAGCTCATTGACATATCTTATATTATATACCATACTGTTTACGTAACTAGTTTTATGTAAGAGTTTTATGTGGGAAAAAAGTAGGTACCTACCTAAAAGGAGCAAAATTTTAATATGTAAATATATTTTTTTTATAAAATAAAATAGAATATACCTACCTACATAATTCGTCTTTTTTTTAATAATTATAAATTTTAATTTTCAGTAAAAAATCATTGCAATCATCACCATTTTCTACATTTAACAGACCTAGGTATTTCTATAGACAATATAATTCTTTTTCAGCTCTTTCTTAGATCTCACGTGCATTAAACATAATATAAGTGAATCCGATGATATATATTTAGCCGGCATATTGTTCTGAGTTAATTTTTTTAAAAATTGTAATTTAAATAAAAAGAGTCGTGAAAGTGGGCGGTTTTTGTACGATAAAGATAACAACAATTCGTATTCTTATTGAAATAAGGAGATAATTTCACGTTCTCAGCTATTTTGAGAGAGGAAATAACTCAAACATTTCAAAAGTAAATTTGCTTTTAAGACCAAAATGTTAAAACCTGTAACATTTTTTTTTTAACAAATGACATTTTCTCAAAACATGCAAAACATTGCAAAAAGTTGCAGCTGCAATTTTGTATATTGTTAAGCAAATAGTCAGGCTAATATCCTGGTAATTTTTCAGCGGGATGTAGGTAGTGAGACTTTTTTTGTAGCTCTATTCAACCCTCAAAAACTCATAAATAAGTGTTTTTTTGTTTGTTTTTTTTATTAAAAATATTAAACTTTCTTTTTTATTATTTTAATTTACTAACAAATAAAACAACAACAACGTAACATAAAAGAAAAGTAATATTTTCATTGAATATTCCATAATTGCAGTAAAAAAATAAATAAATTCGTTTTTTTGTTATTTTTGTACTCTAGTACCTATTATAAAATAGCCCAACTTTATAAGCTTTATAGATAAACCAAAAAACATACGTAACTGGCTATTCAGATTTATTTTAACATTGATTACGTAGAAACCTATTCCTAGGTAGGTAGGTATATTATGTGAAAATATAACCAATTCATAAAAATAAAACAATAAACAAAATTATTTTTATAGGTAAGGTAGGTAATAGGTATTATGTAACTTTATAAAATACACATATTTTGAAAATATCTTTTTAAAAAATTACAAATTAACTACCTACTTCAAGGCAAATATCTTTTTAAAAATTACAAATTTACTACCTACTACAAGGCAAAATGTAAAAAGAATATCTCATCACAAAAATGTATGACCACATATTAATATACATAACTTACATAGTACCTACATATTTAGACCAATCAATCAAGTTTTTAAAAGCAAATATTTTACTCCTCCTCCTAATCCCACTTATTAAATATCGCTCTCTGCCATCGCTCTGGTTTACAAAAGTTGATTCCTGGATGTTGTAATTGAGATGAACAATGAGGTCTTTTTCAAATTGTTTTCGTATCAAAAGGTATTAATTTTACACAGAACTTTAGTACTAGTATGTTCTTTAAACGATACCTCTGACTTCAAAACAGGTTTTATGAGAGACAAAATGGCGTCTCTAACAGAATTATGAGAGAGAAAATGTTTAAACGCGCCTCACCTAACTTTCATTTATATGCTCTTTCTTGCAAAATGAATTCTTACCCAACTTCAGTGTGTAAGACGGGAACAGACAATTATTATAAAGTTTAACCCCTATCTTATAAGAAAGTGCATATAAACATAACTATAGATAGGTTGGTAGTTAATTTTTTAATAATTATAAAACAAAGAGTACAAAAAAAGAATAGTATGAGATCATGGACTACAGAGAGAGAAGCTATAAGGTGTAATAAATGAAAAAAAGTAAAATGAAAAATAAAGGGAGTGAGTATTAGGTGTTGGCTATTCGACCAATGGGCGATAATATAAATTAGTTTGAAAATGAATGAAATACAAAATGGGGTAAAATGAAACAGTGAAGAATAACATTTTGACTATTCGGCCAATGGGCGATGCTAGTATAAATAAGTGCACCTATATAGTAAAACAAATGAAAAAGATAATGTGGTAAAATGAGAAAGAATAACATGTTAGCTATGGGCTGAGTAATAGTGATCAAATTTTTTGCTAACATTTCATTCACATGGCACCAATAGATATAGGAATTTCAAGGATTGAATAGGTAGGTAGGTACCTACGATTTTTATTGGTGGTTGTTTTTGATTAAGCTACAAAAATTATTGAAATTCGAAAAAAAGGAGACAAGAGATTTCAAAGTCAATGTTCACTTTTAAAGAAGGTACCTATACCTATCTAGTTAGTCAGTAGGTATTTAATAAAAAATTTATGTTATGAATATATACCTATGTAGGTATATTGATTAGGGGTAGGAATTTATGTTGGTAGCTATTGGTTTCTAATTTGACTATTAGAACTCAAGTTAAAAATCTATCCGATTTGCCCAGTCACATACCTACTTAAATTACTTTTCTACCTCTAGCATGATAATTTACTTAAAACTAAAATAGATACTTTCTACCTACTTAGTAGGTAGGTAGGGTAGGGCGGGGATAGTTGGCCCACTTTTTACTTGAAGTCTCATAATTATCAAACTACTCATAGTACAACTATGGCGCTGGTATCAAAAGAAAGGATAAACTTCTGGCTTCTAAACGAAATCTTAAAAATTTGAAAAAAAGAACCGCAGAAGAATAAAGCTACCTTAAATGGAAAAGGTGCAAGTGGGCCAACTTGCCCCTATAGCGGGGCAAGTTGGCCCAGTGTGTGGGGTTAGTTGGACCAAGCCCTGAAAAGTGGCAATGCAAGTCTCATAAAGGGAAACAAATCCAAAATTTTATAAGGAATTTTATTTAAAACGGTCAAACTAAACAATAAATTTTAAATAAAACTTTGAAAATAAATATAATAGAAATATATTAAGGTTTAAAATAAGTTTTGAAATCGTAATCGCTGTTGTAATTAACGCATCGAAGAAGGACCCAACTCCGGCTACTGTTTAGTTTGCATGAGCCCACTTTCTGCAAGTATGGTACTGTATATCCATTCCTAACCCTACAACCTTTCAGCGAATGATTCGATCCACATTAGGCAAAAATATGCCAGTTCCTCTTCTTCTTCAGAACTTTATTTTCGTAACAAAAACCCTCTGGGCCAACTAACCCCACACCTGGTTTGAGAAGCATATTTAGTCATAAATATAAAAATACTCAAAACTGTTAAATTTAACTCACAAAATATGAAAAGACAATATATTCACTTACAACAAAAACTCTACCACAGTCCTTAATCCTGGATTTTTCACTTGGAAAATAAAAGAACTATCCTATCCGCATTTTTTACCTTTACACTTTAAAAAGACAAATCTGTGTGTAGTTTATCTTCGGAGGGCACTATGCAACTGAAACCGGTATGGCACGTACTGGTAAGAGAGCACGCTTTGTTCGTAAATGATCATTTTCTTGTAGTACTTTCAGTTTGTGAATAATTCACGTGGCCAACTTGCCCCGTGGCCCAACTAGCCCCGCTCTACACTACCTACCTAATAAAAATTTGGGAAAAAATTAATTTACAATTTTTCTTAATTTTTCTTTTTCAAAATTTTAAGTTAATTAAAAAAATAATTTTTCAAAAAGTAGGTAGGTATTCACTAGAAGAATTTGATTTAAAAACAGAATTAAAGAATTGATTTCTGGATTTAAAAAAGATATAAAATGACACGTATACGTGCTGCTATTGTTTTTAGATATTTTTTTCTACCTAGGTATTTCAATTCAATATTTTAAGAAAATTCCAAGATGGCGGCTAATCAATAAACATATTTATAACAAACATTTTCTATTAAAATACCTACCTACTGACTAACTAGATACCTTCTTTAAAAGTTAAACATTGACTTTGAAATCTCTTGTCTCCTTTTTTTGAATTTCAATAATTTTGTAGCTTAATCAAAAACAACCACCAATCAAAATCATAGGTACCTAGGTACCTACCTATTCAATCCTAAAAAAAAAACTATATCTATTGGTGCCAGGTAAAAGAAATGTTAGCAAAATATTTGATCACCATTACTATAAGCCCATACCCAACATGTTATTCTTTCTCATTTTACCACATTATATTTTTCTTTTGTTTTACTATATAGATGCACTTATTAATACTAGCATCGCCCATTGGCCGAATGGCCCACCTGTACTTCACTCTTAATGGGTTCGTTTTTCATTTATTTTCAAACTTATTTATAGTATCGCCCATTGGCCGAGTAGCCATCACTTTATTCTCTCTTCTGTGTTTCACCTATTTAAACTAGTATCGCCCATTGGCCGAAATTCTACTCACACAAAATGCAGGCAAAAAAAACTTATACATGTAGCAAGGTAGAGACAGAATTGAAAATTGTATTTTTGCGCGCATTAACTGTGTGGTGTGGTTTGGTTTGTACCAAGTAAAAGAATCAGAAAAGAGAGAAGTGAACACAATGCGCATGCTCTGGATATAATGATTGTATGTGTAGTGTAGATGATAGGTACTGAGATGGAAACAAAAAACAAAACCCTCCTTCAGTCACATCGAAGCACAACATATGGATGTAGATCTTTTTTTCTTCTTTTCAGTAATTCAACCTTGCTTATTTAGCTAGATAAGTACATACCTGGAAAATATTTATAAAATATTTATTTATTGTTATATCTAGGTATCTACTTCTTAATATCTATTTATTTTATAAATAAGTATGGTCTTGAATTATGGCGATTAGTTTATTTTTTTAATTTACCTACCATAATCCGTATACCTACCGTATAATTATGACTAATAAAATTGTCCTAAATAAAAAATAAAATGTGGTTTGTTAACTAGGAAGTAAGTATGTATGTACATACCTACCTACCAACCTAATCTACATAGGTACCTTCTATACCCCCAACCAAAAGCCAATAAAAAAATCCTCCATAAACTACGCAATTATTAAGGACTGTTCACATGAGAGCGACCAACGACCGACGAATAAAACAAAAAATGGGATTTAAAATATTTTCAAAAAGAACTAGGTAAAATAGTGGAAACTTATTCAAATTATTGTTAAGATACTAAAATTTGCGTTTTAATTACTAAAATAAGAGACATTTGGGAAAATAAGTTGGTCGTCGCGAACAGATTGCAATTTGCGATGACCAATTTATTTTATCAACTTTTTATTATGTATATAAGTAGGTAGATATCTAATTAAAACTTTAGTATCTTAATATTATATTAAATAAGTTTTCTACCATTTTGTCTAGTTTTTGTGATGAATTTAAGCTTTTTAAATAGTTTAAATCCCATTTGGTCTTTTATTCGTTGGTCGTTGGTCGCTCTCATATGAACAGTCATTTATAGATAGGTATTCCATACAAACTAATACAAGCTAACCTACCCACCTAAACAATAATCATTGACATTGAGATCTCATGTCTCATTTTTTCACATGCAAACAATCGCACTTATTTTTACTACTACTATCGCCCATTGGCAGAATAGTCAAAATGTTATTCTTCACAGTTTCATTTTACCCCATTTTTTATTTCATTAATTTTAAAACTATGTAATTTATATTATCGCCCATTGGTCTAACCTAATACACACTTAAATATGTACATATTTAAACTAGTATCGCCCATTGGCCGAAATTCGACTCACACAATATGCAGGTTTATATATTTCATATCTCCTTTTTCGCATTGCAATGCGTAGGAAATAATAAAAACCAACCTACAATGCATTTTGTATTTTAATATACTTACACTTCCAACTTTTAACAGCCAATTGAATTACCTTTTGCTTCCATACATAGCTTCTCTCTCTGTTGTCCATGATCTCATACTATGATTTTTCTATTTGTTTACGTGAATATAAACATACACATTACACATACACACGATCTTCATCCTCGCTCAGAGCAAAAACGTGAGGGAATGGTATGAATATGGAACATTGAAGATGTAGGCGCAGGAGGTTGGTAGACAAATAATTTATTATTATTAGTACCTACCTACATATTAATCCATAAAAAATTTAATGTTCATAAAATTTAAATTAATTTATGAGACAAAAAATTTCTTTAATAAAAATAACACCTACCATAAAATCCTCCTCCTACTACTTACCTATGTGAATAAAAAAAAACATCCCCAATAAAAACTTTGAACCTACCTACCTATCTGTAAAGGTATAGGTATCTATTGATATTACTTTTTTCTTGTCTTATATCTGGCAAACGACATTGGGCAGGTAATTTTAAACAAAATGAAGTTCTAATAGCAAAATCAAAATCGAGTCTCCTTAGCCACCCCCCCCCCCCCCCCCCCCCCAAATAATACATTAAATCAATGATCGACATAGGTAATAGACATGATCTATAGGAAGGTACCTACATACCTACCTACGACTAGAACTTAAGTTAAGAACCTATACCTACGTATTTATATAATATCCTGTTACCTACCTATTTATTTTCGATTTTAAGACATTAGACATAAGATCCGACGATTAGAACATAAGTTAAATGCTTCGAAAAGAAACCATATCGAAACCCCCATACAAAATAATTTTCGCAACGCCACATACAATAAGAACCTACTTACCAAAAACTTAATTGATTTTGTATTCACCACCGGCACATGTACATTTGAAAATTACCTACATCTATTCTCTTTCTCTCTTTCCATATCATATACCTATAGAGTACAAAAACATGTAAGCAAGTCCAGTTTTGCTTTTACCCAATACACTTTCCAAAGGCCTAAATATACAATATTAACCTATCAAAAAACTAAATCGATTATGTGTTAGTTAGCCACCGCCACACGTACGTAGCCTTCCTCTTCTCTTTTTCTTTTGTCTCTTTCATTACACCAAGTACCAACCCTTAGCCAGCCTAACACTATGCAACAAAAAAAACAAAGCATTCATTTTCACAAAATTCATTCTTAAAATGAATCTTATATCAATCTCGAGTCCATATCTAGTCCACATCGAGTCCATGTCGGGTTTATGTGGTTCATGATGAGTTCATGATGAGTCGCGAAATTTCAGTTAGGTTCATGTCCAGTCGCGAAATGTTTAGCTAGGTAGTGTCGGGTTGGCTATGATGGGTCGAACCGTGATGGGTCATACCCAACCCGGTTAAATGTGTCTGCGTTTGGGCTAAATTTATTGCGTTTGGGTGAAATTGATTTGCGTTTAGATTAAACCTATTTGCTGTATGGTTAACAAACATACTTTCGCAGGTGGATACTTCTATTCGGTAGATTTATCGTTCAAAGTAATAAATAATAGCATAAATTGTATATGAGGAAACTTTTACTTATATTTTTAATAAATTTTTAAAGTTTTTATGTTTCATAAAATGTACAAATATTACAAATAGGCGCCGTAATATTTTAAGTATTTTTATCCTTAGCTCACTTTAAAAAAAAATCAACACTCTAGGCGTACTACCGCAATGCAGTCACCCAAAAATATAAATAAAAGTTTCCTAACATTAAGATTATATTTATTGCTTTGGTAAATCTACCGAATAAAAGTATCCGCCCGTGAAAATTGGCGCTGCTGTCCAAAGTGGAAAGTTGAGCTAAACCAATTTCTAACACATAAACCAAAATACCTATAGTTGAATGGGTGAGTCAAAGAACAGTACAAACTACAAGCGCCATTTTACTAGAAATAAAAGAGACGTATTTCGAAGACTTCCAAAATCACGAAATCTGCACTGCAGATTTTGTCTGCAATCGTTAAACAAAAATTGGATTACCTACTTAGAAACACAAATTGACAACAAAACGAAAATTCGAAATAAACTGCAACCTTCAACACTTAATGGCATAATGCTTTGCAAAGATTATATTAAAATAAACAGCAAAAACTGTACAGATTAATAATTATACTATGTATAAAAATAATTTAGAAACAATGTGATTTAAAGTTGTAGATACTATAAATCAGTAAGGTATAGTTTACGAAAATTGATTTATTTACTTATGTATAAAAATATTTATGAAGTACCTAAATTTTGTGCCTTAAAAATCTGCAATGCATACATTTTTTCATCGAACTTCCAGATTTTTAAAAAATTTTCATGGCAACACTGACGACAGCAGACTGACCCAACGCGTGACGTTGCTTTGAAAAAGATCTCAATTATTATGTCGACACCAGTGATGGCACACAAAAATAAAAAAAATCCCATACAAGTAAGACGAATCTCAACCTTTTACCTACACTAACTTAAAGAAAATACCTTAGATACTGGCGCAAAATACTAATCGATACTTAAAATATTTAAGTACAGATGTTACTGTTTTTGGCATGTTCAGTAGGAGTTTAATAAGAAAATAACTTTAGTATCTACGGTAACACATATTTAAAAACAATGAAAAAGTAGGAAAAAATTAGAAAACTTCTTTGGCTAAAGCATTTTTTTTTAAATAAAGTTTCCTGCATATGTATGGTATATACATATGGTTGTTTAAAGTAATAATTTAAATAAAATGAGTAGGTATGTACTGACTGTACTGGCTGTTTGGTAAATAAAAAGATTTTGTAAACAAAATATCTTGTAACAATTAATAGGTCCTACCAAGCAATGTGCATTCAATTTTTTTCAAGAGCATACAAAATCCTCAACTTAAAAATCCTTACATGCGTGTGTCGGTAGGTGCATTTTTCTTTACATATACCATCACTGATATTTTCTAGTTTCCATGCGTTGAATTCAATTGAAGTGTTACCTATGTAGAAACAAAAGGTTTTTTCAAAGTTGCATGGTGAATTTTACATGCGGTGATTTCAAACTACAATCATATATTTGTATGAATTTTTCTTTTTTACTAAGACTAACTACATTTTGACTACTATTATAAAGTTGAAGAAACTTAAAAATAAAATCAAGATACGTGTACCTACCTAATTTTAACTGTGTACCTAATATTTGGTATTTACATTTATAAAACTCATTTTATTCAGTGGCCTTGTTGTTCAAAGTTTCTGATAAGAAAATGGCTGTTTCCCATTATTTTTAGTCTCGTACATAAATCTAAATCCTTGGAAAAATTCTACTTATGCAATTATAAATTTAATCGTTTATTAACATGTCAAAGTAAAGAAAATATTATGAAAAGGCCCGAAAAGTTCGATCTTACCTTCTTGAACATCGTACCATTTTTTATTACACTAAAATCTACGTAGGTAACACTGCCGTTTTATTTGACGCATGCAACAGATACCAAACAAAATATAAGCATTGGATGAGTCATTACTGCGCCTGAAACTAAGAGTGTTAAGAATAAGAAATACGTTCTTTCTCCCTCGCACTCCTTGCTTTGAAGAGTCGTCCAGGTGCTGTGTCCATATACATGCGTTGTGCAACGCGAACAAATTCAACGCATGCAAAATTAATTGCTATAAGGCCGAGACCACACTATAGCTTTTCGTTTAGGTAGTAACAAGTAGCAATTAGGTTTCACCTAAACGCAAACCAATTTCACCCAAACCCAAATAGATTTAGCCCAAACGCAAACAGATTTAACCCAAAGGCAAATAGAATTAACCCACAAACAATACAATTTGCGGGTTGATTCTATTTGCGTTTGGGTTAAATCTATTTGCGTTTGGGTTAAATATGTTTGTGTTTGGGCTAAATCTATTTGCGTTTGGGTGAAATTGATTTGCGTTTAGGTTAAACCTATTTGCTATTTGGTTAACAAACAGCTAAATTTTGTACTGCTTGTGGGTTGATTCTATTTTCGTTTGGGTTAAATGTTTTTGTCGGTGGGATGAATGTATTTTCGTTTTGGTGAAATCGATTTGCGTTAAGGTGAAATTGATATGCATTTACGTCAAATCTATTCGCTATTTGATTAATTTAATTTGTGAATGCTTTATTTTTGCAATTTTAAAATAATTACAATATGCAAGTCCATAAACCACCGAAAATTCGCTTTTATAAACATATTTAATAGTGTACAGTGTTGTTCGACTGTTTTACTTTACATTTTTTACATAGTTTTTTACGTTTTTACATTAGTTTTTTACTTTCTGTATTTTAATTATGCTTAATTAAAAAACGTAAAAAAGGTAAAAAAGTAAACAAAAACGCACAAAATAATCAAAATTGGTTACCTTCAAGATTGAAGATGAAGGTTGGAGCTGATTATTCTCTGCGTTATCTAAAAAACTATTGGGTTTTATTTTATTTTCGATAAAATGATTAAAAAACCCGGTTTGTTTTTAAAAACCGATTCTCTAATCTATTTCAGTCCAAATTTTTCATTATAAAATGCTTCAATTATTTATTTGTTCTTTGAACGTCTGCCAAATTTTCTTTATTTATTTAGAATTTGACAGATGCCTCTCATTTTCTCTTTTTTCTCAGTTATTTATCTTTTTTGCATAATGCTCTTGTTTCCACCAAAATTAAATCCGAAAATATTTAAAATTGTTGATATTTCAAGTTGATGGAACAAGATTTCATGGAAATTTCAACAAAATCACAATGAAAACTCTTAATGAAATCGTGCTCCACCAATTCTAAATCTAAAAATTTTTCAGCTGAAACCTCAGATTTTCGTTTGGCTGGAACATAGTATAATGTAGACGCGAGGATCATGGCATCGAATTTAAGTTTAATAACAATGTCGACAGGCTAATACAAAAAAAGTACTTTCAGACCAATATACCCTTCCCTATCTCATGCAATTAAACTCTATACATCTTTCACTGGCGCATCGGTGGATTTTGGGTGACATCTTCATTCTCTTTCTTTCACTCATAAAATAAACCCATCTCATACAATGCGCCTTTCAGTAAAAAAAAAATGCAGACAGGCACTAAAATCCTAAAACAAATAAACATTCTTGTTTATACACTAAAAGCGCATATCTATTCCAACAGTAGTGTGTTAGTAGCCTTAACAAATTTTCACGCATCGCTAGGAAACGTATGCCGTCGCATTGGCAATCGGCAAATAAGCGTTTCAGTTTCAGAGTACAGTTTCAGATTTCAGTGGGCACAGTTTAAGCTATGCGCAAACCGACACGATGGCGGTGGCGATTGCGATAGCTTTTATCGCGCGATAAAGATGCGTTCAAAAACCTGCTCACATCAACGCGATATATTGTGTAGCGGGCTTAGTTGTCAGCGACAATACAAACGTTTAATTTTTGAAGTTTAATACAAAAAAACATATAAAATGGAATTTCCCCTAATTGTTTCTATTAATTTTGCAGTTTTTCAAATTTTCTTTTTTAAACTGTCATTTTTCTTCAGGCGATATAGCGATCAAATGGTGCTTGCTGCGTTCAAGAAAAGTAGCGTAACTGAACGCAGCAGTGGAACGTGAACGCAATCCATATATCGCGTCGATGTGTGCCGTCCATTGATTTACGTGTGCGGCATCCACATTGTTATCGCCATCGCCACCGCCATCGCGTCGGTTTGCGCGTAGCTTTAGTTAACGAGAAGAATTTTTTTAGTTAATAAAGCCATTCCTGTTAATAAAGTGAAACAAATTATTAGATATCATAGCAAAGGTTTGTTTGTTCAATTTAAGTAATTATTTTTATATAAAACATTCATTAATCAATTTGCCTAAGGAATTTATGTAGCAACATTTGGATTTTCAATTAAAAATAATCAAGGGATCGTGATTTCTTCTAGTTGGAAAGATGTGAAAAAAAATCCATGATCTAATCGCTACACACGATCCCTTGATTATTTTCAATTGAAAATCCAAATGTTGCTACATAAATTCCTTAGGCAAATTGATATATATATACATGTATATCTTTTATTTTTTCTCTACTTCTCTACTTAGAAAAGCCTTTGCCATGTGCCAAAATGAAATAGGCATTTTAGTTTCACTTTAGTGCAGTTTCCCAGACGCATTTTGGTTCTTTAGTACCTACGTATACGCCACTCCTGTTGAAATAGTGAGAAATTACTAGATATCATAACAAATGTTTGGTTGTTCAATTTAAGCAATTATTTTTATATAAAACATTCATTAATCAATGTGCCTCAGAAATTTATTAAACAACATGCGGATTTTCAACTGACAAAAAAATAAAGATATCGTGATCTCTTCTAGTTGGGAAGATGTAAAGCCACTACCTTGGCTATGGTAATTATTGGCAAATAAGCATTTCCGAATTCAGTATCAATTTCAGATTTCAGTAGAGCTTATGTTCACTAGTTTGGCTTTGGCAATTGGCAAAAAGGATTTCAGTTTCACTTTCAGATTTCAATACAGTTTACAATACAAATTTCCACTTTTCGGTGTACATTTAAGTGATTTTCGTATAGTTTTTTTTCACATTTAAAAAGCCTTTGCCAATTGCCAAAGCCAAAGCATTTTAGTATCATTTTCAGTGCACTCTACAGTTTAGTTAACGAGAAGAAATTTTTTAGTTAATAAAGCCATTCCTGTTAATAAAGTGAAAAAAATTATTAGATATCATAGCAAAGGTTTGTTTGCTCAATTTAAGCAATTATTTTTATATAAAACATTCATTAATCAATGTGCCTAAGAAATTTATTAAACAACATGCGGATTTTCAATTGAAAAAAAATAGAGATATCGTGACCTCTTCTAGTTGGGAAGATGTGAAGCCACTACCTTGGCTGTGGTAATTATTGGCAAATATTTGCAAATATTTGCCAAAGTATTTGCTTTGGCAATTGGCAAAAAGGATTTCAGTTTCAGGCGAGAGTATGATAACCGTGGCGACAAGAAATGATAACGGTTTTTTGTAGAAAACTTCAATACAAGCATTTTTTACTATGGGAGGGGGGGGTCTATCTCCTCCCGTTTGGGCGGGAGGGGCAATTTTATGAAAAAAGTACTAAAAATGAAAAAAAAATCATTAAAAAATAACGGTAATACCTACAATTTGGTATTATACCTTTTTTTAAAGCCAATACTTCGTTCTATCAGCCAGTTTTTAAATGAAGGGAATTCATTGCATAGTTTTTGAAAAAATGAGTTTCAAAATCAAAATTTGGAAAAAAAACATACAAACATTTTTTTTTAGTGTAATTTATCAAAACTTTGAGATTTTATATTATTTTTTTTTTCTCGGAATTTAATGCTCTTAATAAATCTTAATCAAAAACTGAAAACTAAATGATTTTATATCTTCTAGTTTTCAAGAAAATTGAACATTACCAAAATTTCTATTTTAATTTAATTAATTAATAATTGAATATGGATTAAGAATAGTAGGATAAATTTAAAATTTCTTTAAACCCAGATTCTTTTAATGCAAAAGAAAATTTGCATACACCCAACCTTGCACCTACCCCAAATCCTATAGTGTGCCCAAGCAGGGGGGTTGCAGGGGGGCAGCATGCCCCCCCATACATATTTCACTGTTTATACGTCGTCGTATAGCATGGGTGCGGAGAGAGTACGATTACTTAGGCGCCAAGAAATGAGAACGGGTTTTTGTAAAACAGTTTGTATTTGTATTTGTATTTGTATTTGTATTTGCGATTATAAATTTTACATGATACCACAAGATTAAAATCTTTTAAAAGTATCTAAACAAAGCTTACCAAGTGTCTCAAATTTACAAAATATAATTACATAAACATTCATTACAAAAGAAATAATTTTATATATATATATAGAAATAAAAATATAATTAAAAAAAAATTTTAAAATAAGCAAAAAGTAGAAATCTTAATTAATAGTTAAAAAATGCAAAAATATTTTCCTCTTAAAAATGGCTGGTGAAGTAATTCTCTGCAACTCGATTGGAAGACTGTTCCACAATCGAATAGCAGCTACAAAAAAAGATCGCTCTCCAATGGTATGTAGAAATCGCGGCACAATCAATCGCATATTGTGCATATTGAAGTCTTTCTCCCAAATACACTGGAAGCCTATTATGGATTATGCTGTGAAGATAGATAATATTACGAAACTTTAGATACTTATCCAAGCTTAATCCCCACAACAAAGAATTTAAGTTCGATACACTAACATATCTTGGGATATTGTGAATGAAACGCAGGCAGTCATTAAACGCAACATTTAGTTTACGTTTGCATTCAGAATCAAGAACAGGATAGACAGAGCAGTTAAAAGTAAAAAAGGGTAGGATAAGACTTTTAACAAGATGTTTTTTCATATCGGGATTCAAAATGTGTGACGAAGACCTTAAAGAGCGAAGGCCGAAATAAATTCGTCTTATAGATTCAGAAACAGCATCACAACAACTTAATCTATCATTAATTTGAAAACCCAAATACTTAATTTTAAATTTAAAAATTTAAAAATCAGAAAGATTTACACGAGAGCAAACCATACTTAACTTTTTTGACGGATTGATCGGATCGATCGAGAGTTTGTTTTGTAATATTCAGTAACTTTCTTAAGCACAAAATTCTTATCGTTTTCATGTGCAAGTCTTACGATGATCGCACTAGAGGCGGTATTGTTTTGCGGTGTAGTGCGAAGTATATAATTAGGCCGTATCGGAATAATGTTAATTTTAGTGCAAAATTTGTTAAAAATTTCGTTGAGGTTTTCATTTACAACAAAGGGTATTCCATGGAGAACAATATCCCCTGCAATACTTTTTCGCGCCAGTGCATCCATCTGAAGTTTCAATTGTGTGTTGTCATTTTCAAGAATTTGTGCTTTAAAAACAGAAAGATCATCTTGAATTGAATCAATTTCACGGCAACGATTTTCGAAGCTTACTAGCTTACTTTCACAATTAAAAACTAATTGATTAATTGAGCCATATCTTTCAGTGAAATCTTTTTCAAGTCCTTTAAGTTGTTTTTGAAAGTTTTTTTCGATTTCATTGAAGCGTTCATTAAAAGTGCGTGTGATTTCATTCAGTTCTTGCCTTAAAGTTGATTGGATTGTCTCAGTCAGTGTTTTTGTAAGTGTGTTCAAACGAGTCTCAATTTTTTCCCAAAGTTTTGACGAAGAAGAAGGTACTATAGGTGAGCTCAGAGGAGAGCCGGAACGAGGAGATACATCAACTAAGTTAGATCGTAAGTTTTTTCTCCCACCTTTTAGGTTAGACATTTTCACTTTTCAAGAATTTATTGATTATTTATTTTATGTTAATAAAACAATTAAAGCAAAATTTCAATCGATTACGTCTTAAAAGCATATAACTCAACTTTTTTACTATTAATATTAATTTTAACCAAGAATCAAATGAATTTAATGTGGAGCAAGACTCAGTCACTTACACTCTGTTTGACATACGTCAACATTTTTTGTTCAATACAAGCATTTTTTTATTATGGTAGGGGGAGGGATGAGTTCTTTCTAGTAAGTATAGTACAGTAAGTCATTTAGCTTTACCCAGAATGCACCACGAGGAGGTAGACTTACACCGCATTCCACGTCCAAGTCAGTCAGTCAGTGAGTCAGTGAGTCAGTCAGTTAGTCAGTCAGTCAGTCGGTTAGTCAGTCAGTTAGTCAATCAGTCAGTCAGTTAATATTGTCCTAGAAATGTATGTTAGTTTCGTCAATGAAGTCATCGTCTGAAGTTTCGTTTCTGTCAAGTTCGTAAAGTTCGTTCGTTTATTAAATAAAAACAAATTGGTAATGTTCAATTTTCTCGAAAACTAGAAGACATACAATCATCTAGTTTTCAGTTTTTGATTAAGAATTAATAAGAGCATTGAATTCTGAGAAAAAAAAAATAATATAAAATCTCAAAGTTTTGATAAATTACACTTAAAAATTTTTTTTAGTGTTTTTTTTTCTAAATTTTGATTTTGAAACTCATTTTTTCAAAAACCAGGCAAAGAATTCACTTGATTTAAAAATTGGCTAATAGAACAAGGTATTGGATTTAAAAAAAGGTAAAATACCAAATTGTAGGTATTACCGTTCTTTTTTTATGATTTTTTTATCATTTATAGTACTTTTTTCATAAAATTGCCCCTCCCGCCCAAACAGGGGAAGATAGACCCCCCCCTCCCATAGTAAAAAATGCTTGTATTGAAGTGTTCTAAAAAAAACCGTTATCATTTCTTGTCGCCACGGTTATCATACTCGTGCCCAGTTTCACTTTCAGATTTCAATACAGTTTACAATACAAATTTCCACCTTTAGCTGTATATTTTCAGTGATTTTCGCATAGGTTTTTTCACATTTTAAAAGCCTTTATAACTTTTAGTACAGTTTACGAGATGAAACTTTATAGCCAACGCTATTCCTGTTAATTCTCCTTATTTTTCAGTTTTCGGCGAACATTTTCATTGTTGAAGTTTTCATTTTTCATACATAATGTATATTTTCCAAGAAAACTGTTGACATAGGCGCCTTCCTGGCGACTGAAGATACCCTAAGGGGAACAGAGGACTCCGCTTAATTTAGATTTTTTTTTTACAATGGGCTAACGGTATGAATAGAATAACCATAAAATATTTCGATGAGAAAACACTAAATTTTTTGGTACATTTTTGCGAATTGGTTTCCGTTCAGGCTACGGATTAAAAGTACGCTGGTAAGGCGGGCCCTTCGATGTTTACTGTTGAACTCCCTTTTGGGGTCCTCTATCCCTCTAGCCTGCCATTCCTTCACCATACAGCTGGAACACTAATTTGACTTCGGATTTATTCAATTAGCGTTTTGGTAAAAATGATTTGTTAATAGTTTGAATGATCTGCTTATAGTTCAAAAAATAAATTTGTCTTTGGGTTAAATCCATTTGCATTTGGCTTAAATCTATCCGCGTTACGGTGAAATTAATTAACGTTTAGGTTAAATCTATTTGCTTTTTTGTTAATTAAGTTTGCGAATGCTATATTTATGTAAAGATATCTCTTCGCCAAGAATAGTACAAATAATCTTGATGTTGGATGTCTGAACAGAGTCTACTAAATCTACTGACTCTTAAGACGTCGAATGCGCTATTTCTTTGTTGTCGATTTTATTATTTATGAACTTCCTTGTAATTCTTCTTTGTAGCCAATTGTTTAAATGCGATATTAATAAACTTTTATACATAAGGCTGTGAGTGCAAAAGTGATACCACCTCCTTTTTTTGAGTATAAGATATTTAAGAATTTAGAATGGTGGCTTAAATGTAAAAATACAACAACAATTTTGCCAAAAAATGAGTTACACCACATTTGCACTCTCAGACTCTGTCTTGCAAAATTTCCCACCTTATTGCAAGCAATTTTTTTCATTTTTCAATTATATCATCGAATTATGTACGTACCATAACTATGTATATAAAATGTAAAAAAGGTTCTTTACGAATTATTTGTACTGCGAAAATTTATAAATCAAGAATTTGAATTGAAAATTGAATTATTTATACATTTTCATGGTTTCTGTAGAAGATTTGTATAGGAAGCCTATACAAAATTTTTTCAGCTTTCCATTACAGTATCACGCCTAGGTGTTTTTTTTTAGCTAAAGGTCTTAACATAATGGGGCATATTCATAGTTATATCTTAAACCCAAGTCTAACTGAACCGGAGTCTAAATTTAAGACCCAGGTTAGAAACAGGTGCTATTCATAAAGAATTTGGCAGCTCTGTTTAGTTAGAAACAGGTCTAACGATATTCTATTACAATTTTACTACAATTTCCCTTGAATCTGCCAAAAAAAAAACACTGACAGCGAAATTACAAAGCAAACAGCTGTTTTCTTGTTAATTTGTTTTGTGTGCAGATTTGTAAATACAAACATAAACAAGGTAAGATAATTTATAAACAGGTTTTTAATACAAAAAATGAAAATTAAATCGTATACAAAATACATATATATGTATATAAATTGCAGATGAATGGAAAGGAAAATATAAAAAGGCCACGGGAACTTGGTCCAAATCGGAAAAAGAAATGCTCCGGGAGTTGGTACGGGGACATTTAATGACTGTCGACGATAAAAGGAATGATGTTCGCATGATTTCAGCTAAAAAGGCTGCTTGGGTAGACATCCAAAAAAATATGGAAGCTGCTGGATTCAACAGGGGAATCCCAAAACTCAAAGATCAGTGGCATCGTATCAAAAACGCTGCTCGGAAAAGTGTTAGTGGTATGCGAGCTGCACAAAGGGCGACCGGCAACACAGTTGTTATTAAAGAGCCCACTGAAGAAGAAATGATTGTAAAGGACATGATGGCATTAGATTTTATTGAAGATGAAATTTTAATTGACAGCAATAGCTATGAACTTGGAACCGAAGAAGTGAAAGACGATTCAATATTGCAGCAACTATCAAAACGAAGAGGAACACCAATCCATCGAGGAAGTGGAGGAGGAGAATAGAAGCCCAATCAAGAAGCTTAAGCAACTTCCAAAAACAACAAGGAAGCCAGCTGTGGATGTTCTTAACCAACGCCGAAAACAGATATCGAGCGAGAAACGACAAAGCAAAGAACTGCACAAATTGAGAGTAACGTTAGTTCAAAATCAGATAATTCATGAAAATTCGCTATACCGAATGGATATGGAAATAAAAGAAGTAAAGTTGGAAACGGCGAAGCTCCAGCGAGACAAGGAAACACCAAGTGCAACACAAAATTTTAATTAAATTACATTTTTTTTCTTTTGTTCCTTTGCTTTATGCTCTTTAATTCAATATTGATTATCAGTTCCTACGTACAAGTGAAATACTTTTATTTATGTATGTGTGTAAATGTTTTTATTTATTAGTTATTTATCAAAGGAGTTGTTTTGTTTTATTACATAGTTTCGGTAGTGTTAACTGTTCATGTTACTTACTTTTTAAGTCTTTAAAAAAAGTGTTCATTTAATAAAAATGATACAAAATGTTATTTATTGCATTGTGAATGTTTTATTAAAGCCAAAGCAAAAGAGTTGTGACTTTGTAATTGTTATTTACTCTTTGTTATGATATATGAAATTATAGTTTTTAATTGAAATGGCGGTTGATGAAATTTTGTCGAAAGATTCTTGCCGTAACAGGTCCCCTTTCATTTTGTTGATCTATCTGAATCGAGACTTCACTTTCGTTGAATACTTCATTATTAAAATATATAAAATTTATTATGATATGTATGTATGTACATAATATAATATATGGAAATTACATGAGAGATTCCTTTCTTTGGCTACGTTGTGTAAAACTACAACTGCAACAACAACGTTCTTGGCTGTATACAAGTCAACTCTCAGTCTTTCGAAAATAGACCGGAATTTTGATTTTATTTGTCCGTTTAAGCATTCTATTTTGCTTCTTGTGGCGATGTGACAAATATTGTATTTTTCCTCCTGTCGATTTTGTGGGTTCCTTACTGGAGTTAACAAAATACTAGACAATGGATAACCCGCATCTCCCAGTAATACTCCATTGTGAATATATCTATTGCGTTCGAGAGTTTCTTTTAATCTGCTGTTGTTCCAAATGCGAGCATCATGCCGTGAACCCCGAGTTCGTGCGACTATGTCCGTAATTTTACAATTAGCATCGCATACAATCTACCATGTTGATTTTTATTCTTTGAAATGGACAACGACAGTTCATATGTTTGAAATCATACCTGCACATTAAGAGAATAGTATCCTTTTCTATTTAGGAAGTGTCCAGTCATAACATCTCCGACATTTTTGAAGGACACTTAATGCGCACGTGCGTGCAATCAATTGCTCCGATAACTCCGGGAAATCCAGCGATTTGAAAACAATCAGATTTCATTTGTTGCAATGCGCGGCTTGTGGATGGAAAAGAGATGAAATTGGTTAGCTGGAGAGCCAATTTTTTTGAAATCTTTGCAATTATTCTGCTCACTGTGCTTTGAGAAATGCCATTAAGGTCACCTTATCAGGATATAGCAAGATTTTTATATATTTTTACTTATTGTGGAAAGGTAGTTATGTATAGCAAACTTAGCATTACCTACATCACTTTGATGAATGTTTCGAGCAAAAAATCTCAGCGCTGTTAAGACTTGAAGGCTTCCAAGCCTCTATTTGATGGGTGATCTTCAATATTTATCAAATCAATGATAAATTTTGCTGTTTCTTTATCGAACCGATAACTTTCATAAAAATCATCGTCGGCCATTTCAAAGGGATCGATGCGGGCCAGATAACGCTTTCGTTTTCGATTGGGCGGCATCATATCAATATCCAGCAGAATATCAAAATCTTCATTAATATTAAAATCAAGCGACATTTCTATTTATTTTTTTTTAAATACTTAAAATCAATTCACTCACGCCGAAAAATTCAGAATTTAATTTTTTTTTGTCTGGTTGTATTTGACGTTTTATAGAGTTAAAAACAGCTTAAACATACCTTCTGCCGTGTTTATTGTTAGACTTCAGGTTATCGTTTAAAAATGGGTTTAAATTGTCTATGAATAACATAAACTGGAGTTTAGTTTAGCAAAGACAAAATCATAACTTATCGAAGAACTATGAATATGCCCCAATAACTTTAAAATATTACGATGTGAAGTTGATGTGAAATTTTTGTAACTTTAAATCATTTTTCTAATACACCATTTTGGTAAAAAACCAGTATCTATAATATAAAAAAAAGTTAACATGTTTCATTAAAGAAGAAAAAACATTAATATATTAAAAATAACAAATAATAATTAACAAACAAAAATGTTGAGCATTAGGTAATCTGAACTTTATGATTCCTGCATTATATACTCTCCTTGCTTTTTTTGATGTGAAAATAAAAATAAACGTAAAAACAAAATTTTAGTATAAACACAATTTTTATTTTTATTTTATTTTAGTTATATTAACTTTAATAATTACAACATTATTTTATTTGAAGTTTAATTTTATATTTTAAAATTTTAAAATTTTGTTTTTACGTTTATTTTTATTTTCATATAAACCATACAGCATGGAGACAAAACCACAAAATTTATTTTTTTTTATGTGCTAACGACATGCGAGTCGCTGTGAATATTACAATATTTGATTTTTCTTCCTTCTGTTCATGTTTATTGCAATAATTTATTTCTTTCCTACATGATTTTAGTGAAAAATCATTTTAATATCAAAGGGAACATAAAATACTTCGATGGAAAAACTTCCTCTTTTATCCATGAAGATGATGTCATGGAGTACATAAATTAGTATAAATCATCACCAGGATGGACATTAGGAGTGCTAGACGAAGAAAAAGAAGCACAAGGTAAACATTTATAAGATTTGAGGCTCTCGCAAACCGGTGCTACTAGTTTAGTGATTTTAATTAAATACCCACCATAAATACATTTTATTTTGTTTTTAGAAATCAATTTTTTTTTCTTAAAAAGGTTGTCATAGATATTCATTTTTGTCCTGACTCCGATTTTGATTATTTTTTTCAAAGTAGCTTTAAATTAACTTGACTGTCAGCGCTACTGTTTATATTTGACAGGCTTTGGGGTGATTTCGGTTTGGGATGCCTTTATAATTTTAAAACTGCTGTTACCATTTAAGTTAAGTTTTTAAAATCGCATTACAATAATTCGCTACTTTTAAATACGAAGAATCACAAGGAAGTTCAATTACAATAATTGAAAACGAAGAAATAGCACATTCGACGTCTCTAGAGTCGGTAGAGTCAGTAGAGTAAGTAGACTCTGTTCAAGCACCCAACATCAAGATTATTAGTATTATTCCTATTGAAGAGACATCTTTAAATAATAATCCTTCAGGATTTGGCGGGGTCCAAACACATGTTTTAAAAACAATAATTGTTGAGGTAAAAAATATTTTTAGGATAATTATTATAATATTTGAATTATTGGTCATTTCACAAAATACATGATACATAATTGGAAACTTTCAGATTTGATTTCTATCAGCTATGTTGTTCTTATTGGTTTTTAAATAAACAAATATCTCAAAGGATCCATGAACATACATAAATGTTACCTACTCAATTTTCAAAAAAAATTTTGGATTCTTATAGATTTGCTCCTTTAACCATTAAATCAGTGCAAATATTCCTGAAAGAAGCTTTTTTAAATTTACATATGTACATATGAATGTTCTGTATTTACATATGTACGTTGCAAATAGTATAATTACTGTATATGTACATATTATGTATGTTGAGCAGTCGTATTCTCTGGCCCTTTTCATAAAGTTTTAAAGTGAAATTCTTTGCATAATTTTTTCCCAATATGGGCTTTCCGCTAATCATGGAATGCTTTGACATAGGTATACATAGGTTACATTTGGGCCTGAAAAGAGATCTCTTCGAGGACCTACTATAAATGTTTTTATATATATATCTACTAATTTGATTTGTATAATCCGTTTTTTAATACTTTTTTCGAATATAGATGCTTATAAAACATAAACACATAGATCTTATAATTCTGCTAAAGATATTTGAACAGAACGCCTCTCTGAAAAATTCAGAAAAAATTAAGCTTAGTAAGCTGGTGATGCAATTTTTATTACAAGATGACATAAAATTGGAGTAAGTGATTTTTTTAAAAGATGTCTGAGTTATAAAGTCAGTTCAGTAGATAAATGAATGTAAAATGTTATGCCCTTAATATACAAAAATTAATATATTTTTGGTTGAGAGTGGAAAATCACTACTTTAGTTTATTATTTACAAAAAAAATTTTTGAATATTTGTATAGTTTTATGAATTCAAATATTTTAATTTTGTCAACTGAGCTTTTATGTGAAATTGAAATAGTTAAATATTACTTAATAAATGCTTGAATTTTTAATCAGATTGAATCGCCATGATTTTGCGTACATTGCTTCAGTAATAAGCGGAGTATTTATTGGCGGGACAAAAGAAGAGTATTACACGCCTGCAATTAATGGCCAAAAAGCATCTGGCAAATTATATGACACATACTCAAATTATAGAAATTTACTTTCAAGCGCTGGTCTCATCTCCAGAAGATCGAGGAGCTTAAAAAAGGATTTAAACGCAACAATAGGTAAGAACGGGTTTGTTCTTTTTTAGTTGGCAGGTGTTCAGCTACGTATTTTTAGAAAACGAATAAGAATGCCTTTGTAATTAAAAAAAACTATCTTTTTTAACCCTCCTATTTCAAACAAAAAGTCTCTCAACTTTTAATTAAAAAAGCAATGAATATCGTTTAAAAAACAAAAACTATGAAACATATTTTTGATTTAAAACATGAATTTATTTTAAGTTTATTAAACTAAAATTAATATCCATATTTCACTTTTGAAATTAAATTTTCGAGTGAGTTCTTTGCTACCTGAGAACAATGAAAATTAAATTTTTCATTTTTTACTCTTTCTACAAATATCTTTAAGTCCAAATTATATTGGACCAAATGTCTAATTTGCTGTAAATAATACAAAAAAAAATTATTATTTGAAACGATATTCTGATATTTCAGTGAATACTTGCGAAGACAATTACGAAGACTTTAAATTTTTAGAAGAGTACATTGAGCCATTCGATGACATTATTGAAAAGTGGAAAAATTGCTTTGCAATAAGGTGGGCAATTTTGCAAGACCCTAAAATAGAAACTGCTGAGTACCTGGCAAAGTTTCCAATATTTTCTCTCAACGATAATAATATTTTCAAGTTGGTAAGCAGATTTATACTTTCATTTGTGATTTGATCACAGTTCGAAATAAATTTATGTAGTTATCTGTTTTATTCCCTCTTAATCTACCATTATTAATTGCATATATTTCCCAAACAAATTGTTTCGAACTTGTGCTCTATTTATGCCGTGATTTCTTATTACTTTTTAACAATAGTTAGATTGTTTATTTGTATCTTTAATTTTTTAAATGTACTACATATTTTGTTTTTAGGTATGTGTTCTTTTTTTATTATTTTCTAACCATTTGCACATCTGATTTTGTTCCATCAGTTTTTCGAAGATTCAAAAATTTTGCACCCGGCCATAACCTTGAATTTGAATTGGGAAATCTGTAGTGATATTTAAGAAGAAGGATCTCTTTTGAAGGATCCTACAGTTAAAAAGTGGATTGCAGCAAGTTTAAGCTGTAGCGGAGGTACTACTTATATAAATGTTTTTAATTTTAATTTTTTTTTGTTTTTAAGGAAGGCTGTAAGCCTTTTAGTACTCCCGTATTTATTTCCCTCGACGAAAATTAAGGCCAGGCAAGGAAAACAAAGTTATAAGGCATCAAAGCTTGAAATTCAAGAAAAATTCATCCTTTATTTTGAGGTGATTACCTTTTATATTTAAAGTATTTTAAATCATATTTTTACACTCCGACTTTTTAAAATAAAATTTAGCTTTACAAAAAAATCATAATTTTTTTGCAACATCATAATTTTTTGTTGTTTTGAAAAGTGATATTCGAAATAAATACAAAGAAATAAAAACTAAAGAGAGTATTTGTCTTTTGATCTGGTTTTTAAATTAAAAAGATGTATTTTCGTGGTAGATTCTAATATTTTATTTAGATATACAAATAGGTAGATAAATAAATTACAAAACAAAAAATATATTCATATATAAAAAGTATTGATCGAATATTAAGGAAACCAAGGTTATCTATCTAGTTCGTTCCTTAATATTCAAGTCTTACTTGTACAGAATAAACAAGAGTGTCCTTTACCGCTGATCCGAATAGAATGAATATATGTAAATTAATTTTAGCAGCTCCCTTTATATGCATAATTTATTTATTCCAATCTATATTTTTTTTCGTAGACATTGGGAAAAGCAGATGATTTCGAGAGACAGTCATTAGAATATAACTACGGACTGCAACCTCGAATTGTTTTTGTTGGCAGTTTTGACAACCTCAAAGCCTACGTAACACTGATTGACAAGAGATATTGCTTTGAGGACCCACTTGAAGCTGTCCAACAATGCTTTTATTTGTACCAGGCGCTGAATATAAAGTATCCAGCAGAGAGCACATCTGTTTGGACAAATTTACATTTTTAATATAAGGACCAAATTTGATCAATCATCACCAAGTATCAAGGCGCTTTGGAGCAGTCTCAACAGAAAGTAAATATATAATACTAAAAAATTATATACTTATTATATTTATAGTACCTGGGAGACCGAGCTTCGCTCGGCTTTTTCTAATTGAAAAAAGTGAAATATGTATGAGAAATATAGACATGGCAGTTAATAGAAAACAACATATGTCATCCATTAAATTTGTTCACTTTATAAATGCGTTCAATGGAGATGCTTCCATATTATGTGCAATAATTCTATAGGCACGATTGATAGCACTTACTTCAGACTGCCCGTTTTGCCTGGCTGCGTGCGTAAAATCTTCTGCTAAATGTAATATTTTGATTTTTGATAATTTGAAACGTCTTTTTCAAGACTTTCAAATATATTAAAAGACACAAAATAGTAACAAATATCTATAGATACATAGATATAAAATCTTAGTTTATTTTAAATAATTTTTTTTAGGGTTATCTAAATAGACCTGAAGAAGCACGTAAACACGTGCGAAACGCCGTCTATTTAAAAAAAGCAAGTTAAACAAAGAAGACCTGAAGCCCGCAAAAATAGAATTTTAATACTGTTTTATAAACTCTATAAATAGCGATTAGGAAAAAAAGAGACAAAAACGCGCCTATTTACGTTTTCACCAAGTAGTCCAGTAGGAACGAAGGAAAATAAATGCAAAAATTATGGTTAATGTTTAAAGCTAAAAACGAAGAACGGGTCGTTTTTCTGTAGAAATATAGGACATAGGTACTTCGCAGTAAAATTTATTTGCAACAATAATTTAAGATAACAATCAATAAGAAGCAATTCCAAATGCATCACAATTACACCTACACACAAATTATAGTGTTTCCTCTGAAAATAAAAATATGTCACATAGCTAATTGACAGTAACCCATAGACAATTAATTATTTTTTCGAACTAAAATCGATTCCAAGCACTTTTCACTTACACATTCAAATTTTATAATTTTGTCGAACAAAAAAATGTTCCACATACGTCTAAGTGACCCATAATAAAATACATTTTCTTCTAAAATTATACAATAATTCTTCCTTTCCCATATACAGGTTGTCCCGAAATCACCGCCTCAGAAGAAAACCAAGAGTTTCTGAGGTCATTTTAAGTCGAAAACAAAATCATCAAAATTGAAAAAACTAAAGCTTAGCTCCTCTTTTAAAAATAAAATTGCATCGTTAGACTTAAAATAGAATTCAGCATCCTTTGGCACCTCCTTATAAGGTCTGGATGATACTTATTTTTATTAGCTTTGAAAGTTAAATCATTATTTAAATACAAAATTTCCTCCAGATAGTTAGAACTGTTGCTTTAGCGCCCCTTTAGTTAAGGGCCTGGGTGATACAACAAAAGTGGGCGTGGAAGGGCGTGGGCGGTTTTTCCAATTTTTTTATTATTTATATATAAAACTTACTGACGATGGAAGCATAGCTTCCGAAATGCATTTAAGTAAATAAATAAATAAAATAAGTGTTTTTAAGTTATTTAAAATAATATCTTTTATTTATTTCATGAAAAAACACGTTAAAAATCTCCAATATCAAATCAATTTTGTTCTTGCTTATCAGTACACTTCCTGATAATTTCATCCAAATCGCTGAAGCCATTTACAAGATTCCAATATATAACAAAAGTGGGCGTGGCAGTGGCGGATTTAAATAACGCTAAATTCCAAAAAAAATTCTCGTTAAGCTATGCAAACTGCAAATTTCATTCAAATCTGACCGTTCCCGAAAAACCTAAGAAGTACAAAATTTCATGCAAATCGTTGGATCCGTTTCGGACATTTTTTGTTTTTTAATTTTTCTCACTCATAAGAATGAACTCTAAAACTTTTACTCAAATAGTTTGAGTAGCTTCCGAGAAATAGAAATAATAAAAGTAGTCGTGACATTGGCGGATTTTATTAAAATCAATTTTCAATTTTTTTCTTGTTCATATCTAAAAATAAACTGAAAATTTCGAATTGTGTTCGAGAAACCAAAAACTAATAAAAGTGGGTGTGGCAGTAGGCGAATTCTACATATTTCTTTTAAAATTTTGTTCCTACTTATAAAAGAGAACGCTCACTAAAAATTTTATGCAAATTGTCGGAGCCGTTTCCGATAAACTAAAAACGACAAAAGTGGACGGAGCAGTGGGCGGATTTCACTAAACTTTTCTTAACTTTTTTCTTCTTATTGAGGAGAAAAAACTCTGAAAAATTCATTAAAATGGCTAGTTCCGTTTCCGAGAAACCAAGCAATAGTAAAAGTGGGCGTGGCAGTGTGTGGATTTTAGTAAAAGAATTTTTCAATTTTTTGTTATAAGAATAAACTCTTATAACCTCATAACCTCATTTAAATCGTTTGAATTGTTTTCTAGACACTAAGAAATAATAAAAGTGGGCGTGGCAGTAGGTGGATTCTACTTATTTCTTTTTAAATTTTGTTCCTACCTATAAAAGAGAACGCTCTCATAAAATTGTATCTAAGTTGTCGGACCCGTTTCCGATAAACTAAAAACGAAATAAGTGGACGGTGCAGTGGGCGTTGCTGTGGGCGGATTTCACTAAATTTTTCTTTAAATTTTTCTTCTTATTGATGAGAAAAAACTCGGAAAAATGTATTAAAATGGCTAGCTTCGTTTCCGAGAAATCAAGCAATAATAAAAGTGGGCATGGTAGTGGGTGGATTTTAGTAAAAAAATTTTCCAATTTTTTGTTATAAGAATAAACTCTTATAACCTCATTGAAATCGTTTGAATTGTTTAAGAGAAACTAAGAAATGATAAAAGTGGGCGTGGCAGTCATAGAATTTTACTAAATATATTTTTTTTCTCGATCATAACAATAAACACTGAAAATTTCATCCGAATCGTTGGAGCCGTTTTCGAATAGCCAATAACTAATAACAGTGGGCGTGGTAGTAGGCGGATTTTACTGATTTTATTTTTTTAATTTTTTTCTTACCCATGAAAGTAAACTCTGAAAATTTTATTCAAATCGCTTGAGCCGTTTCCGAGTTATAAAGATATTTCAGACCGATTCCGTCATACTTAAAAGTAAGAAAAGTGGGCGCGGGGTGGGCGGATTTTACTAAATTTAATTTTTTATTTTTTTCTCATTCATCGTAATAAACTCTGAAAATTTTATCAAAATCTTTGGAGCCATTTCCGAGAAACCAAATATATATAAATATATAAATATACAAGAATAACTCGTTTAAAGTAATAAGATTTTTTTTCTCATTCATCTTAATAAACTCTGAAAATTTTATCAAAATCGTTGGGGCCATTTCCGAGAAACCAAATATATATAAATATATAAAATAAAATAGATAAATATATAAATATACAAGAATAACTCGTTTAAAGTAATAAGATTATTTTTATTATTAAAACAAATGGAGTGTGCACACTGTAAAAAATCATTTATTTCAATTAAACTATACTCAGGCTATTTTAAGAAAATACATCCGGGTCTTCAACGTTTTACTTGTAACAAAAGTTGTGGCAGGGTTTTTTCAGTTCTTTATAAACATATTGCTCATATAAAAAACATCTTCTTAAAAACCAATATCCTATCTGTTCAAACTCATCTTCTGAAATCAATAATCAAACTGATAATTCGATTCAATATGATGGAACTGAAGCTGATTCAAACTTTAGCTAAACAGATTTTAAACAAATTGATTTAAAAAATGACTTCTCTTAAGATTTACTAAAAGGTTGTTGAGTGCGTGAAGTTAGCCCCCCTTTTTTGGAATTTGCTATTTTTGAAAGTTGTTCCAGGTTGTTCCCGATTTGTTCCGCATTGTTCCAAGTTTTTTTTTGAAAAATATTTAAAAATGGGGGTTTTAGAGCCAAAAAACCGTTTTTGACCTAGCCCCCCTTTTTTCGAAAATCAAATTTTTGAAAGTTGTTCCAGATTGTTCTAGTTGTTCTGAACATTGTTCCAAGTTTTTTGGACCCCTATTGTCAAAATTTCAAAAGTTATGGGCAAAATTCGAAAAAATTCTAGCCCCCCTTTTTTCGAAATTCTTGATTTTGAAATTTTTTTCGTGTTTTTAAAAAGTGTTCCAAACATTGTTCCAAAAACTCAAAATTGTAGGACGTGTATTTTTAAAGATAAAACCTTCCGAACATTTTTTCAAAAATCCATAAAAACGGCTCTCTAATATTTTATTTTTTTTTTAATGCATTGACTTTTGAAATCTAATGGTAAATGCATGTATTGAAAAAAAGTTCTGACCTTACATTCTTACTATCAGCTTAAAAACTAACTTTAAAAAAACATATCCGATTTGTTTAACTTTTCAAGAACACCCCTGCCCCCCCTTTTCCAAAAATCCAAAATCTAAAATTTGTTCCAGGTTGTTCTAGGGCTCTTCTAAATTGTTCCAGACTTTCGTTTCTTAAAATTGATTTTTAGTATGAAAAATTTCAACAAAATGCTCCCCCTGCCCCCCCTTTTCCAAAATCCAAAATCTAAAATTTGTTCCAAGTGCAGAATCCCTCAAATCCAATTGTTCCAAAGAATCATCATCAAAAAATATCGAAAACTGAAGATTTTAAGCCCAAAAAACACTTTAAATGAAAATATCTTATTATCCTTGCTCTGGCCCCCCTTTTTAGAAATCCAAAATTCAAAAATTTTGTTCCAGGTTGTTCTAGGGCTCTTCTAAATTGTTCCAGACTTTCGTTTCTTAAAATTGATTTTTAGTATGAAAAATTTCAAAAAAATGCTCCCCTGCCCCCCCTTTTCCAAAAATCCAAAATCTAAAATTTGTTCCAAGTGCAGAATCCCTCAAATCCAATTGTTCCAAAGAATCATCAAAAAATATTGAAAACTGAAGATTTTAAGCCCAAAAAACACTTTAAATGAAAATATCTTATTATCCTTGCTCTGGCCCCCCTTTTTAGAAATCCAAAATTCAAAAATTTGTTCCAGGTTGTTCTAGGGCTCTTCTAAATTGTTCCAGACTTTCGTTTCTTAAAATTGATTTTTTAGTATGAAAAATTTCAAAAAAATGCTCCCCTGCCCCCCCTTTTCCAAAAAATCCAAAATCTAAAATTTGTTCCAAGTGCAGAATCCCTCAAATCCAATTGTTCCAAAGAATCATCAAAAAATATTGAAAACTGAAGATTTTAAGCCCAAAAAACACTTTAAATGAAAATATCTTATTATCCTTGCTCTGGCCCCCCTTTTTAGAAATCCAAAATTCAAAAATTTGTTCCAGGTTGTTCTAGGGCTCTTCTAAATTGTTCCAGACTTTCGTTTCTTAAAATTGATTTTTAGTATGAAAAATTTCAAAAAAATGCTCCCCTGCCCCCCCTTTTCCAAAAATCCAAAATCTAAAATTTGTTCCAAGTGCAGAATCCCTCAAATCCAATTGTTCCAAAGAATCATCAAAAAATATTGAAAACTGAAGATTTTAAGCCCAAAAAAACACTTTAAATGAAAATATCTTATTATCCTTGGCTCTGGCCCCCCTTTTTTAGAAATCCAAAATTCAAAAATTTGTTCCAGGTTGTTCTAGGGCTCTTCTAAATTGTTCCAGACTTTCGTTTCTTAAAATTGATTTTTAGTATGAAAAATTTCAAAAAAATGCTCCCCTGCCCCCCCTTTTCCAAAAATCCAAAATCTAAAATTTGTTCCAAGTGCAGAATCCCTCAAATCCAATTGTTCCAAAGAATCATCAAAAAATATTGAAAACTGAAGATTTTAAGCCCAAAAAACACTTTAAATGAAAATATATTATTATCCTTGCTCTGGCCCCCCCTTTTTAGAAATCCAAAATTCAAAAATTTGTTCCAGGTTGTTCTAGGGCTCTTCTAAATTGTTCCAGACTTTCGTTTCTTAAAATTGATTTTTAGTATGAAAAATTTCAAAAAAAATGCTCCCCCTGCCCCCCCCTTTTCCAAAAATCCAAAATCTAAAATTTGTTCCAAGTGCAGAATCCCTCAAATCCAATTGTTCCAAAGAATCATCAAAAAATATTGAAAACTGAAGATTTTAAAGCCCAAAAAAACACTTTAAATGAAAATATCTTATTATCCTTGCTCTGGCCCCCCTTTTTAGAAATCCAAAATTCAAAATTTGTTCCAGGTTGTTCTAGGGCTCTTCTAAATTGTTCCAGACTTTCGTTTCTTAAAATTGATTTTTAGTATGAAAAATTTCAAAAAAATGCTCCCCTGCCCCCCCTTTTCCAAAAATCCAAAATCTAAAATTTGTTCCAAGTGCAGAATCCCTCAAATCCAATTGTTCCAAAGAATCATCAAAAAATATTGAAAACTGAAGATTTTAAGCCCAAAAAACACTTTAAATGAAAATATCTTATTATCCTTGCTCTGGCCCCCCCTTTTCCAAAAATCCAAAATCTAAAATTTGTTCCAGGTTGTTCTAGGGCTCTTCTAAATTGTTCCAGACTTTCGTTTCTTAAAATTGATTTTTAGTATGAAAAATTTCAACAAAATGCTCCCCTGCCCCCCCTTTTCCAAAAATCCAAAATCTAAAATTTTGTTCCAAGTGCAGAATCCCTCAAATCCAATTGTTCCAAAGAATCATCAAAAAATATCGAAAACTGAAGATTTTAAGCCCAAAAAACACTTTAAATGAAAATATCTTATTATCCTTGCTCTGGCCCCCCTTTTTAGAAATCCAAAATTCAAAAATTTGTTCCAGGTTGTTCTAGGGGCTCTTCTAAATTGTTCCAGACTTTCGTTTCTTAAAATTGATTTTTAGTATGAAAAATTTCAAAAAAATGCTCCCCTGCCCCCCCCTTTTCCAAAAATCCAAAATCTAAAATTTGTTCCAAGTGCAGAATCCCTCAAATCCAATTGTTCCAAAAAAATCATCAAAAAATATTGAAAACTGAAGATTTTAAGCCCCAAAAAACACTTTAAATGAAAATATCTTATTATCCTTGCTCTGGCCCCCCTTTTTAGAAATCCAAAATTCAAAAATTTGTTCCAGGTTGTTCTAGGGCTCTTCTAAATTGTTCCAGACTTTCGTTTCTTAAAATTGATTTTTAGTATGAAAAATTTCAAAAAAAATGCTCCCCTGCCCCCCCTTTTCCAAAAATCCAAAATCTAAAATTTGTTCCAAGTGCAGAATCCCTCAAATCCAATTGTTCCAAAGAATCATCAAAAAATATTGAAAACTGAAGATTTTAAGCCCAAAAAACACTTTAAATGAAAATATCTTATTATCCTTGCTCTGGCCCCCCTTTTTAGAAATCCAAAATTCAAAAATTTGTTCCAGGTTGTTCTAGGGCTCTTCTAAATTGTTCCAGACTTTCGTTTCTTAAAATTGATTTTTAGTATGAAAAATTTCAAAAAAATGCTCCCCTGCCCCCCCTTTTCCAAAAATCCAAAATCTAAAATTTGTTCCAAGTGCAGAATCCCTCAAATCCAATTGTTCCAAAGAATCATCAAAAAATATTGAAAACTGAAGATTTTAAGCCCAAAAAACACTTTAAATGAAAATATCTTATTATCCTTGCTCTGGCCCCCCTTTTTAGAAATCCAAAATTCAAAAATTTGTTCCAGGTTGTTCTAGGGCTCTTCTAAATTGTTCCAGACTTTCGTTTCTTAAAATTGATTTTTAGTATGAAAAATTTCAAAAAAATGCTCCCCTGCCCCCCCTTTTCCAAAAATCCAAAAATCTAAAATTTGTTCCAAGTGCAGAATCCCTCAAATCCAATTGTTCCAAAGAATCATCAAAAAATATTGAAAACTGAAGATTTTAAGCCCAAAAAAACACTTTAAATGAAAATATATTATTATCCTTGCTCTGGCCCCCCTTTTTAGAAATCCAAAATTCAAAAATTTGTTCCAGGTTGTTCTAGGGCTCTTCTAAATTGTTCCAGACTTTCGTTTCTTAAAATTGATTTTTAGTATGAAAAATTTCAAAAAAATGCTCCCCTGCCCCCCCTTTTCCAAAAATCCAAAATCTAAAATTTGTTCCAAGTGCAGAATCCCTCAAATCCAATTGTTCCAAAGAATCATCAAAAAATATTGAAAACTGAAGATTTTAAGCCCAAAAAACACTTTAAATGAAAATATCTTATTATCCTTGCTCTGGCCCCCCCTTTTTAGAAATCCAAAATTCAAAAATTTGTTCCAGGTTGTTCTAGGGCTCTTCTAAATTGTTCCAGACTTTCGTTTCTTAAAATTGATTTTTAGTATGAAAAATTTCAAAAAAATGCTCCCCTGCCCCCCCTTTTCCAAAAATCCAAAATCTAAAATTTGTTCCAAGTGCAGAATCCCTCAAATCCAATTGTTCCAAAGAATCATCAAAAAATATTGAAAACTGAAGATTTTAAGCCCCAAAAAACACTTTAAATGAAAATATCTTATTATCCTTGCTCTGGCCCCCCCTTTTTAGAAATCCAAAATTCAAAAATTTGTTCCAGGTTGTTCTAGGGCTCTTCTAAATTGTTCCAGACTTTTCGTTTCTTAAAATTGATTTTTAGTATGAAAAATTTCAAAAAAATGCTCCCCTGCCCCCCCCTTTTCCAAAAATCCAAAATCTAAAATTTGTTCCAAGTGCAGAATCCCTCAAATCCAATTGTTCCAAAGAATCATCAAAAAATATTGAAAACTGAAGATTTAAGCCCAAAAAACACTTTAAATGAAAATATCTTATTATCCTTGCTCTGGCCCCCCCTTTTTAGAAATCCAAAATTCAAAAATTTGTTCCAGGTTGTTCTAGGGGCTCTTCTAAATTGTTCCAGACTTTCGTTTCTTAAAATTGATTTTTAGTATGAAAAATTTAAAAAAAATGCTCCCCTGCCCCCCCTTTTCCAAAAATCCAAAATCTAAAATTTTTTCCAAGTGCAGAATCCCTCAAATCCAATTGTTCCAAAGAATCATCAAAAAATATTGAAAACTGAAGATTTTAAGCCCAAAAAACACTTTAAATGAAAATATCTTATTATCCTTGCTCTGGCCCCCCTTTTTAGAAATCCAAAATTCAAAAATTTGTTCCAGGTTGTTCTAGGGCTCTTCTAAATTGTTCCAGACTTTCGTTTCTTAAAATTAATTTTTAGTATGAAAAATTTCATTAAAATGCATTCGTTTAAAATGCATTTTATTTCATTAAAATGTATTCGTTTAAAATGCATTTTATAAATGCATTATAAATAAAATGCATTTTAAACGAATACATTTTAATGAAATAAAATGCATTTTAAACGAATGCATTTTAATGAAATTTTTCATACTAAAAATTAATTTTAAGAAACGAAAGTCTGGAACAATTTAGAAGAGCCCTAGAACAACCTGGAACAAATTTTTGAATTTTGGATTTCTAAAAAGGGGGGCCAGAGCAAGGGATAATAAGATATTTTCATTTAAAGTGTTTTTTGGGCTTAAAATCTTCAGTTTTCAATATTTTTTGATGATTCTTTGGAACAATTGGATTTGAGGGATTCTGCACTTGGAACAAATTTTAGATTTTGGATTTTTGGAAAAGGGGGGGGCAGGGGGT